>JAZHYW010011447.1:0-87984 GCA_037355805.1 Ixodes ricinus | reverse complement strand
CGTTGCTCATTATTCGCCTAGTCTTCCCAGCATGCCACGAGCTCCGGTGTTCCGAAAACCGTAACGCGGTAAGTTGGATCGACCAAAGTCGGTTCGTAACAACAAACAAGAAAAAAGAAAAAGGAAATTTGTTTTTACGTTGAGGCAACGTTTTTATGGCAGCGACCTTCTTTTTCGTTTTCTGTGTGTTTCTTTTATGACACGAAAACTTTATGTGTAGCATAGTTTCCATCCTGGCTGAACGCGGCCGTTACCGCGGTAACAGCCGCCGTCGGGGATTAAGCAAGTGCCCGACGGTCGCTTCGGGCTTTGAGTATACATACGTGTTGCTGCCCGATTATTCGGTGAACCTCGGAGTTGACGGTCGTCGTCGACCCGACCCTCATAAAGATAGGTCGACTAAAGGGAACTGTAATACCTTATGCATGTCTGCGACTCCTCTTTAAACCTCTTAGGAAGAAAAAAAACAATGTGTTAATAAAGTTGGGCTCATATCGAAAGGTCATAAAGCAAAACCGTGCACACAAACTGAAAGTGTATCAACGGCCGCCGTTGCACGGCCCTAATACATCGCACAAACGACGCGGAGTTTCTCCGCGGATATGATGAGAGAAATATCCGCGGGCATCCTTCAGGAATGTACGAAACATGTTTGCTTCATACATTTATATGCTTCGAAAAGGTCTGAAGACAATTTTGTTTTATGATGTATGTGCAATGGAACCGTGGCTGTTTTAAAGTGCATTTCCAGCTTACTAATAGTGTAGTTAGAAACTTATTTTTTTAGTTTTGACCTTTGCGGCCGGGCTTGGTGGTGGTATCAGTGTTCATAACAGAAGCATAGCGCACGAGTAAAACTTTAAGGAATTGGGGTTGTGGGGATATTTATACAGCGTGTAGTTGGTCAGTCATTTAAAGTTGCAGACGAGTCACTCGCTGTAGATGAGTAATTTAGCCAGTGCAGTACAGCCGCTAGCCTGGGGTCTCTAACGCACCACGCAGTAGTGATACACGACCGCACGCCGGTACGATGCTCATCCAGATCGAAACGGGCAGGGTGGGGATTGAACCCAGGATCCCTGGTTCTGCAGCGCGAGCTTTCGCTCCACGTGCTCCGGAGCTGGTGTGCGCTAGCCCACTCGGCCACCGATCCCCAAACTTGAAGGAGTATGACAGGATTGTATAAAAAGGCTTCGAATATCCAAAGCACGTTGTATTAGACCCTAAATGTTCTTCACGAGCACGATGCTTAAAGGGACCAAGAAACGATTTTGGACAGAAGTTTACTGACTGCATATCGTTTATAAAAAAGAAAAAAAAAAACTAGCCCGCGAGATTAGAAAGGTTAAATCCTAATTTTTGTCAGGACATTTTGGCGAATAAACGCGGGCTATATCTTACACTCTCTCCTCGAACGTTGAAAACGAAGCTGAGTGTATTATGGGTGGATTAATAAATTAGTTGAGGCCAAAGTTGGGGCCACCTAGCAAAGTAACCGCAACATCCACAATGTCGGAGTTTTGTTTCCCCATAGTTCCGAAGACTTCAGTGTAATATAGCTTCCGTATGATACTAGTCTAGTGTGTCGCTCGAACTGTGCTCTCAAACATTGAGATGGTCGATGAATAGCCTCGACGGAAATGACCGAGTCCAATGTCCAGCTGCACAAGCCGTGGCAGCGTAAACGAGAGCTCGAGAGGTTCCTCTAGCTGTAGTTTCAGTCTCACCGCCTGCCGCCGAATGAACCACTTCGAAACACCTGGTACCGGCTCATCGTTTTGCCAACGACCCGGCACCACATTGAACGGAACTACAGTAACAGCCCAAGTGGTTTGCGCGAATGCGACCAGATTCTCAAAAGAATCTAGCCGCATTGAAAGGCACGGTACTAACGTTCCGGCTGCCGTCGGTTTGTGTTCGCCTCTAATTCTTCGTTGTTTCTAGAGTTTTGTGTTCGCAGCCGAAATGTGAACCTAGCATTCTGTACTGAGCAATTGACACTCCTCCACGGCAGGTTCCGGCGCCGAACTGCTACTGCCTTCGTCGGGCCAGTTCTCCTTTTGCCGCGTTCCGGCGTATGGAAAATTCCAATACTTTAACTCACACCGAAACATTTTAAGCCTCACCCAGCTGCGACGTATCCATAACCATGACGTTGATCGCACAAGCGTCGCGGACAAACGGAGTCCTACGAAGCAATTGGCGTTCATGGAAACCTCAGTAGGTGACGTCTTTTCGTCGCCCTGCGTCGAAACGTCGACGCAAAAACGTCGTTTCGACGCAAGGCGACGCTTGACTGACGCGGCTCCTGCACTCGGGTGGGAAAACTTCAGTTTCCGGTAGAAAGGCATACTTTACGTCAGGGCCACATGGTTTCACATGTTGGTGGTGGCCCTGTCTGGTCGAGTCGAGGACAAAAGCAGACGTGAATGTTCACCTTCTTTTTGTGCAAAGCTGGAGGCGGTACAAATGAAAGCCGATTCCTGCTCCGGCTTCTATGAACATTAAAGATTAGTTGGGGGACTTCATTTGGAAAATAGATGGGAAATCATTTCGTGGTCCTTCTAATAACAGTGCAGGATTGCTTATACTCTTTCGCGTATTGCTGTTTGTGAAGGAGGTGCGCTTGCCTTCAGCTTTCTTAAATACAATCAAAGGCTGGTGTCCACTATCTCCAGGTGTGGGCTCCGTGCATGTCGGAACGACGCGTTGGCGTACAGATGCGAAATAGCAGCGACCTTCCCTTTAGTTGTCCTATGATGCCAAAAAACGGTGTGTTAAGGAGCGACTGTTTACGTTTGTTTAGAAGACATTAAACAGTCGTTTCGCGGGAGTAAAAGAAGAACCCATAGTTATTTCACTTTCCCCGCTAAATACGGCAGGGAAGCAGGCGTTACAGTGGTCACGTGACATCTGTTTCTTCGCCAAATCCAGCGGGGAAACCAAATCCTGCATAAGGGTCACGTGGCGAACGTGGCGAACGATTTTTGCCGCTAAATTTAGCGGGAAAACTGCATTAGTGTATAGGTCTCGTGACGCAAGGTCACGGAACATAGACTTTTCTGCTGTATTTAGACGAAAAACTGAATTAATGTACGCGCCTCGTGACGTCAGGTTCTCCGCTGAAATTGGAGTGGAGGCTAAATTAGTACATAGTTGACATAACCTCAGGACAAACGAGCGGGACAGAGAAACAAGATTTGGGATGAAAAAAAAAAAGGGTGGGTCCGAAAAAAAAAGAAGAAAAAGAATGCATGCCTAGAAAAAAAAAGAAAGGGAAACTAATCTTTTACGAAGAATTGTATGTGCAACATTTGTGACCTGCTATTTTCGAGATCTTAGGGTATCTATCAATGCACGAAAATCGCGGATATGGTTTTGTTGATACAAGCACGTGCGTGAATTGATAAAAAATAATATTAATAATAATAATTTTTATATTTGATTACATGTATGGTGGGATTGAGAACAAAAGCCACGCTTGACGTCTTGACGAGCTATCAACCTTAACATATCCACACTAGTAAGGTATAAAAAAAATGAGGCACAACATTTCCTAGCACAGGCAAAAAATAAATCAACATTGTGATTGCTTTCTGGACAATTGCATCACTAACCAAGTGTCATACCAAAGTTATGTTTTAAGTCTTGTCGATCGCCTATATTTGTAGAGGTTATAAACACTGAATAAGTTATACATTTTGAATATGTTTTCTGCATGGGAAAGATAAGGTGCATGTGCAAATATACGTATCATTGTTTTTTTTTAATCGGTGCACTTTTCCTTCGTCTTCGTGGTAGTACCCCAAACGAAGGAACAAGAGTTTAAATGAGAATAACATAAGGTTTTGTATAACAATATTTGAACCGATCTTAAGATTATACAGCGAAGCCGACAATATCATTCCTACCGATTTTGCCAATTTTGTTTCTAAATATGCAACATGATAGTCCCGGGATATAAAATGAGAAGACACAATTCGAAGTTTCTTGAAATTTCGGAGCAATTTATTATGAACTGATATTATTTACGGAATGGTGTGGACCATTATCATTTATGTACCCAATTTCGTGCGAATTTCGCTTGTTAATTTTTTTTTTCTCAACAAACAGAAACTATTGTTTGTACTCTCGGAAAACACGAATACCCTAAATGTTTACTAATGGTGCGAGTAAAGTTCTCGTTAGGGTGGGGAGAAGCGCCAGGTGTCGAAAGTTCTCTCCCCAATCGCGTTTGCCGGCTCTAGCGAAAAAAGAGACGAATTTCGCTCGGCGACGGTCGCTCTGCGTCGTGGCATCAGTATACAGTGAACGGTGCGTCGCACACAAGCGACCGTGCCGCCGGGCGAAGTTCGTCAGTTATTCGTCGTATATTCGCTCCATGGAATTCAACCGGAACGCATTTATATCCATTAAAAGTAACTGACGATCACACGGCCGCCAACGAACTCTGGGACATCTCCCGCGAAACCCTTTCTTCACGTCAAACTTCTTCCCCACGTGGGAAGATATTCCTTCCGAGCGGCGGAGCCACTGACGTTTCATTTGCATCTGGCAACATTCCCTTATACCCCATGCACCAACTCAATTTTCTGACTTCACGGCACAACGGTGGCGCTGCTGTCGGCAGTGCGCTTGCACAGACGCGAAATTGGTGTCAGCGCTGTGCTCTGCGCTGGCCTTGGTTAGCCGAAGCCGAAATTTGGAATCCCGGACAAAAGCTCACCCATTTTTTCACAGACCCGGACAAAAGCTCACCAGGACAAAATTTCATGTCTGTCTTAAAGGGCCCCTAAAAAGAAAAGAAAAAAACTTTTTTTATGAACAGTCCGGTTGGGACACGCGTGCCCAAAAATAAATTTTAAGCGAAAAAAATTGTAGATCAATATTGACGGGGAGAGATTTATTTGAAAATTTGCGTGCCATGTCCATGACGTCACGGCTCATTCCGGAATGACCATCTCGGTCGTGAAGGCGAAGCCGATCCACGTCTCCTCCACGCGGCCGAAATGCTGAGAGAGTAAACAAGTGGAAAGGAGGTCACTGCCGACTAAATCACGTCTCGCGCCGTCAATATTGCTCTAAAAATATTTTGTTCGCGTAAAACTAATTTTTTGACACGCTTGTCCCAACCAGACTGTTAAAGAAATTATTTTTCTTTTCAGGGGCCCTTTAACGCGAGGGTGGACAACTTAGATGCATGCGTGCGACACTAAAATGCAACGATAAATGAATTCTGACAGGCGCATGTTTTTTTTTTATTAGAGTAGAAACAAGTTCATTTATCGATTGGTTAGAAGCGAATGCAGTCTCCTACTAGCTCCAGCACTCTTCGTAGATCTGGGTGCACCTGGAACCCCTCGAAAATATTTTTGAGACGATTCTGCCGGCGCAGAGTGGTTTTTCGCACCCGCTTCTCTGGAGGTTCACCTCTCCGGGCTTGTTACAATGCCGTGGCAACGAGCGCCTAACTTTCTTGTAGGCATTCAATCAGCCTCCAGACCCTTGGATGGGCATGGCCGAGTAGCTTCTGGAACCCGGTGTTCTATCCTTCGCAGGTGTTGTTCGTCCGGTCTTAATCTGGAAGAGTGGCGTCGTACATATTCCACCTCCCCGGGGGAAACTCCGCTCGTCGTCGGCGTACAGTCAAGCAAAGCGAAGAATTCGCTCTGGCTGCCACCGCTGAAGGAGCAGAAGCATAACGGAAGGGGCCGTTGACATACGTGCAATCAAAGTAGTCCAGCAAGGAATGAGGTGAGTTTTTTGTCCGGGTCTGTGAAAAAACGGGTGAGCTTTTGTCCGGTGAGTTTTTGCCCGGTGAGCTTTTGTCCCGTTACCCGAAATTTCTGCACTGTCCTTGCTACCTAGTAGCTGCAGGTTCTTATTGCCCCCCCCTCCCCCTCCTTTCTTAAGAGGACTTCCTTTGGACACCCGAATCCTTGCAGTGTACTTCACTAAAACAAATCAAAGAAAAGAAAACAAAATAGGAGAAAACAAAAGGAGGCCATCGGAAGTAAATTGACTTCAAGTACGTCTCAACTGCAAATAAGATCGTGACAGTCACCGATAAAAAAAGGAGAAAAAAAAAACACACGACGAAAGTGCGAATAAAAAGAGAAAAAAAAAGAAAAAAAAAAACGGGGGCAAAATTAGCCGCATTTTTGATTTTTCTAAGGTGTCCGTAATTACAGTGTTTACAATAGAAGGCACAAATTGCTGTCGAGACTCGCGAAACCTGTCTGAATTTCTCGCCTTTCTGAGCAGCGCGAAAGAGGCCCGTGGATGACTCGGACAAACACCGTTCAAGGCGCCTCACTCGGTGGAACGCGGGTTCCGGCGGTGGTTCTCCGAAATAATTAATGCAACGAGAAGGCAATTGGCCGCCCGCTGGAAACGGACTGCTCAGCCTATTTACCCACGTGCCGAGCCCATTTCGCCGGAAGCGACGATCGCCCCGAGTTGAACCGGAGAGAGGCGAGATAGTTACAATTACAATGTCATCAATATTAAAGGAACAGCCGCAGCTTGGTCGATTCTAAACCGAGGCACAGCTCTAGCTTTCTCTCTCTCTCTTTCTCTCTCTCTCTCTCTATTCATTGCCCTTTCTACAGAAGGACGGTTGTTCGTGCAGGGGCGAAGTTGCAGCTAATCTCGAATTCACAAGTTGCGAGCTCCGAGTTTGTATGCGCGATGCCGCTTCCCTTTGCTGCGGCCGTGGCGGCAGTGCAGCGCCTATTCCGTAAACGTCACGTGATAATTGGGACTGCAAAAATGATAAATACAAAAACAAATAAAAAAACACTCCAGAATGAAAAAAAAGTGTGGGAACCAATAATGTATATAAAAAAGAAGGTCATGAATATTCACGTGGTCTGTCGAGAATGGTCTGAGCATGTTTTGGAGCTCCCGAGTCCCGCTTGATATCCCGTGGGTGCTTCGGAGACCAACGTTGGCGAGGACTTCATATACAGTAATGAAGTCGAAAGGAACTTAGTTCACTGCGAGGTCACTGCAAACCTTTCCGCGTTTATCTTTTTTTTTCGGTTGCTTCGTGCGCGCACTTGAACTTGCGCAATAAGTTTCTGCGGAACACGAGCCACGTGCGTTATGCCCTTTTCAACCCTAAGCTGACAGTGCGGTGGCATAGATAGATAGGCATATGACGGGTCACGGGTCCAAGGACCACGTATACCTTCCACCGAACCGTCAGCTTAGGTGTAAACGGAGTGTACCGGCGATTTTCCCCACGTGTTTCTGAACCTATGCGGACAGCAAGTGTTGTCTGCTTCTCGCGGAGGGGTTGAGGATGTGAGAACGCCGATTTCTTATTGGATACTTGAAGAAAAAATAGTGGGTAGATTTGAAGGCATCTAGCATCGAGGTCCGCCCACTTCCCTTTCAATCAAAGCCAATCAGAAGTCGGCGTCGTTCTGACGTCACCGCAACTGCTGCGCAAAACGCAGACGAACTTGCTCTCCGCGTAGTTTCGTGACTTCGTGTTTAGGCCGCCAGGCGCTGTGAATATCTGATTCGCTCGAGAGGGCTTGTGAGCGAACTCGACGCCCCAGCTTCCTCTTCTACATAGTGTAAACTCAACGCATTTAAAACACTTTGGACAGTCCGCGAAAATGTTTTTTTTTATAACGTATCGCTCTGCAATGTGCTACAGAGATGCAAGCAGGTGGTGAAAAATTACAGTGAAAAAAAAAGGAAAAACAAAGACACAGCTTATTTTGTTAAAAAAAAAATGAAACACGTTTGCAATCCCCTGTAAGGCCGAATTCGAGCGCAGCTCTTGAGGACGAGGAGGGGAAGGTCCGGAGAGGGGCGTATGCCCCTCCTCCTCATCTATACCCTCTCCTTTTCCTCCCCTGGTCCCCTCCCATTTAGCGGGAAAGTTTCGCTAAATTTCCCGCTAAATATAACGGGGAATTTTTCCGCTAAATTTAGCGCGGAAAATTTCCGCTAAAATTAGAGGGGACGTTTTATCGCTAAATCTAGCGGGGAATGTTCCCCGCTAAATTTAGCGGGAAATTTCCACCTCTGAATTTAGAGGGGAATTTTTCTCCTAAAATTAGAGGGGACGTTTTATCGCTAAATCTAGCGGGGAATGTTCCCCGCTAAATTTAGCACGAAATTTTCACCACTGAATTTAGAGGGAAATTTTTCTCCTAAATTTAGCGGGGAATTTCTTCCGCTACATTTAGCGGCGAATTTTTTCCGCCATATTTAGCGGGGTAAATTTTCCCTAAATTTAGCGGAGACATTTTTCCGCTAAATTTATCGCGGTTATGCCGACGCCGACGGCGACGCCGACGCCGCGAAACACGGAAACGGGCGCCTAAGAGCTAAGCTCTAAAACCATTTCATTGCTTTAAAAGAAAATAGGGGGTGAAGTGACGCTCGTGCAATCACTTCACCCCAATTTCCGGCCTTCCGCTTTCTCTGAGTGCAGAGGGAAGCGTTTGCGGCTCCGAGTGACGCAGATGAGAACGAGGCTTGCCCCCACGTCGTTTGGAAACACATCACTGCGGTCTCGAGCCGTGCGAACGTCATAAAGGGGTATGGTCTCAGACAAGGCGAGAACGGCAGGGAGGAGCCGTTGTTCCGCGTCCAGAGCGAGCTTCCTGCATTCCTCAATGCTTCGGCGTTCTCGTGCACGTGCAGCTCGCGCGGCGCAGTCAAAGCACGGTGGAAGGCACGGAGCAGCGCGCGCGGGAAGCCGGGCGTTCAAGAGACACGCCTTGCCCTTCTCACTCTGGCGGTGACTATAGTAACTAAAATATCTTGAGCCTAGCCGGACCAGCGTTCCCTTTCGGAAATGCTGCGTTGCGCCTACTATTGTAGTGCTCGCTTAAAGCACAAAATAATGCAATCACCTGAGACGCCCAGCGCGCAAGATAGGTAGTGCGTGTCCCCTCGGAGCCTCCGCCACTTCCGCATCCGTACACCGATCCTAATTCGAGCTTTCGCCGCTGCTCGCGGAGAGCGCGCGCGTGCCAGGAACTCGTCTCGGAAAAAGTCCATTCCAACCGCGTAAATTTGCACATTGAGGCTTGATTTCTTTTTTTTTCGCGTGCGCTCGTGCGATTATTGCTGCGTGATGCATGTTAATTCTCAATAGACTGAAAATATTGTACAAGATAATTCAACACAAATCGGGAGAGGCACATATAAGTTTCTGAGCGTTTCAATAGAACTTTTGAGCCTTCCAATACACGTAGTTGACAAGATTACTATATTTGAGCTACGTGATAACTTATTCCGGTAGGTATTTTTTCCTCGCACCTTCCAAGGCTGAAATAAATCCTAACCACTGAAATAATAAACTCTAATTTTTTAACCTCCTTCCTAAACTGTGGAAGAATACACTTGAAGACTCAGTGAATACTTTGTCTTGCTCGTAAGTTTTTTTTTTCGTATTTTGTTTTTACAACGTGTTTCGTCTACATATTTGTGACATGTTATTGTATTGCAAGTTAGATTGTTTGCCAGTTCGATCCTGCATTTGTCTCTGTATTATCATGTTTGCGCCATTCCTACAACGGTCCTGAACAAGAACCAACAATGTAAATAAATAAATAAATAAATAAATAAATAAATAAATAAATAAATAAAAACTCCCGTTTAGGAAAAAAAATTTTTTCTCGCCACACGTACAGTTTGCACTGAAGGATAATTTAACGTCGTTTTTAAAACGAACCCCAGCATCTCGATGCAAAAAAATAAAAAAATAAAAAATAACGAACTTTTTGTTGTATTTTGAGCTCCACGCAGTCGAAACCAATCATTTCAACCACTAATGAGGACTGTATTTCTATGAGGACTACGCTTCTTGCGATCGCTTCTTCCGTGATCCAACGTGTACGGGCCCCAATTAAAAGGAACCTTCTACGCGGAAAAGCCTATCCCCTCGCGTGTTTGCTTTATCACACTCACAACGCGAGAGAAAGATAAAACATCTCTCAGGAACAATTTAGAAAAAGAAAAAGTTTCTACTTTATTTTTTACCTTTTTGCTCCATTTTCGGAGATTACAACAAATTGGCTCCGGTACGCGTCTCCGGTACGCGGGGACGCATTCTTTCAAAACTATTTTGTCGGAGTTCGCGAAGAAAACAAACAAACAAACAATTACAGCGTTTCTATTTTTTTCTCAAACGTCTCTCGTTCCATCAAACGTTTTCTCCGAAGCCCGGAGAGAGAAATAAAGAGAGAGAGAGAGAGAGAGAGAGAGAAGATACACATTATTTTTAGACAACTCCTAGTCCGAGTCGTCGTGTAAGCCGGGATAGGGGCTGCGGACGAACCACTGAAGCAGACGCGTCAAGATATGTCTAACGTCAAATGTGCTGTAGGGATGTTTTACAGCGAAGCTGTATACCTCTACCAGCCAAGAAAATTTTCGTGTCGTCGTTTTAAGCAAAAACCTTCCGGCGAACAACTGAAGGCAAAACAGCATATCTCCTTTGAAATCAGGCATACAGCATACAGCTCAGTATCCGTTTCAATAAAGAAAACAAAAAAACAAGCATCAAAACCACATGATTGCTATAATAAGGCGCGTGTGACCTATACGAATACCCTTCCACGCACCCCGGTACAGATTAGGTTTGCAGCTGCTTCGAAAGGGGTTGACGTTATTCGAAGCCCTCGTGTGAAGTGCAAACCGCATAATGGTTGATAACGGCGCCTGCTGCCACGGCGACGGCAGCTTGCGACGTGGGGAGTGACGTCACTGGCCTGTCATTTATAAAAGAAGAACCCGCCTATACCCCGTTTCACCTTACGCCCGGACGCAGCGGATGTTACGAGCTATCTTAGCCAATCCCGTTCTGTGGACGTGGCCCATGATACGCTTTCCGCGCGTCGCTGTGCCCCTCTCTACGGTCACGTGACACTCACGCGACCTCCGATTGGTTCCGATGGCTCGTAACATCCTCGTTAAACGTAAGATGAAACGGAGTATAGCAACTGATCTCATTGTTGCTGCAGCACCGCGATGAATGGGCCACGCATAGTTAGGACTCCCGAGGAGCAGCGTGAATACTAGGAGCGGCAAAGGGAAAAGAAACCGCAATACGACCACTGGCGGCGTGCTGCGATCGGCGGCGGCATTTCGTATAGTGCAGTAGGCAATCGTTGCAGGTTGTACCACAGCTTCGCTGACGAACCACCTTCACAGCGTGGATTGGAGCCCCAATTTTTTTAGATAGCGAAAACTAAGGTAGTATCACACGGTATCCCTATACCCCGTTTCACACTGAGTCCGAGCACAGCCGATGCTACGCTCCAATGAAACATCAATCAAGCAGCACGGAAAATGCATCGTGACGCTGCTCGTCGTCTCCAAACGTTTGTCGTCACCGGCAAAAAAAGAAAAAAGACTCACGCGCAGTGATTGCGTTGTAATCCGCTGCTTCATCGTGAAAAAAAAAACGCACAGAGATGACGAACCGTTGTGACGTGATGGGTGTCACGTCGTGACTATCGTCGTAGTTTTGGAGGTTGCGATCGCGCTTGGTGCGATAAATGCCATCTAGCAAGAAATGGGCTGCGAGATAGCTGGATAGATGGATGGATGGATGTTAATGGCTATACACTTTGTAACGGGCGGAAGCTTGCGCGACATATAGCCTAAGTGTAAATTGTTCTCAAGTTTCTTTTTCTTTTACGCCGCGGATGAAGTAAACTGCACACCACTAAGGGGCTTTCACGTCGTTGTTCATTCCACATCTCGTTGCTTCACCGCTACAAGCTGGTTATTTGGTTTGATCTTCATATACACGCACGTGAAGTTACGGTGTTTGCGAGAACCAAGCGACGAATGCAGATGACCAGGGCGAGAGGACCTCCTTTAGGAGCTTTCCGGCGTTGCTGCTACGCGGCGCCGATATTGTTGCAGTCGCGTTAGTATTCTAAAAATTGTCGAGATGAGAGTCTTCAAAATATCAAACCTCCATTAGCTTCACAGGCGCATACTATAAGAAACGTGGCCGTGCGGTATCTAGCGCCCTACAGCTGGAAAGGAACTTGACGAAAACCTCATATGTGTCAGCCGACGCTTCGCTAAAATGCTAAGCCTCTTACGGACTAGAAGCTATAGAACTCAGCTCTTTTAGCAGATAAGTTTCTGGAGGCTATACAATTTACCGTCTTCACGGACTGATTAGAATCTAAACAAATTAGTGCTATGTTAGCTATGTTTCCAGAAGATAAGAGATTTGGCGTCTTCGCGGATCTACGCAAAAAACTGTAACGTCTTGTATCTAAGTCTCTAGAGGCTATGAAACTTATCGTCCTCACGGGCTAGAATCTAAGAAAAAAACTAAGCTTATTTTAGCTATGTCTCTGAACGCTAGGAGACAATGCATTCACGGACTAGTAGCTAATTGACAGCTTCAGTAGTAAGGATGTAGAAGCTAAAAGACCTGGCGTCTTCATGGACTAGGAGCTGGACGACTTAGCTACTAGCTGCTCAGTTTATATATTCTAAGAGAAATAGCGTTTCTTTAAACTAGAAGCTAAGGGACTTATTTAAAGGACTTAGCTGCTAGAAGATAATGACCTAACTTCTATTCTTCGTTTCGCCGTAATTTGGCAAACAGCGAACGCTAAGACCCCTTCAAGCCAATCACAACGACTGAGAAGAAGCACGTGACCAACCTTACAAAAGGTACACGGGTTAAAACGTAACTTAAGCATCTGGAGAAGAGGGGAAGGGGAACTCCCTATTAATCCGGACCCTGTTTTGTTTGCCACCCGCCGTCGCTATTCTTTCCCCATAAGAAGAGGCCGCCACTCAAAGTTCCCGCAAAGGTGACTTTTCTCTCTCTTCCGACTGTGGCTTCGAAAGCACTGGGGGCTACTAGTGAGGTAAAGTAAAGTTACATTGTCTCTTTCCGACGCGCTGCTTGGATCACCGGGTCCGTAGCCTTCGCCGTTCGCCAAGGTACAGTGAAACGGAATATCGTAGCCGAGTCTCTAAAGGCTAAGAAACTTACATAGAGGATATTTTAGAAAAGCCATGTGTCTCAGCGTCATCAGAAGATCAGAGAGATCCCCTAAATGACTTGTCCCTTATAGCCGGGGTCAGACTGCTCATACATCATACAAAAGACAGTCTGCAAAAACGAGTCATTGCAATATCCGTGGTTGGAATGCCACGTGCCCGAAATTTCTCCTTGAGGTCATTGCTATATGGCATTCGAGGCACGGATCTCGCGTTGGCTCGTGTTCTGAATCTGTTTGCAGACTGTCTTTTGTATGACGTATAAGCAGGCTGACCCCGGCTTTAGGGATACGTCGGCTGCCCCTTTTGAGTTGTCCACGATGTCCTTTTTCAAGACCTCTCTATCAGCCTTGACCAGAGTGCGGTTTGACTTGAACCCCGCATGGCGTGGATTAGTTAGTTCACGATTACCTAGTCAGATGTTGACACACAATGTGTTCCAGCATCCGTATTCTATAAAAAAAAAAGCCGTGTCACGTTACGAAAATACCGTAACGTGCCACCATAACGTCGTATGCTGACAAGTGACATCACACGCACATTTAGCACATTTAATCTGCTCAGATTATTTGCAATACATTATGCGCGCCTTGGTCTTTGTCGGCATGATCGATCTATCGACATTTTCTGTTTCCTGTCGTTTTCAGTCACGTGGATTCCGTATCTGGTACGCCGGACAAGAAAATAATAAAACATTTGAACCTGGAATATGCGAGTAAATATAGGTTAGGCAAAACAAGAATGTGTGACAATCACGTATTTTTCGTAAACACCTTCCAGCGGCGTGGAGAGACCAAAACGATGTTTTACCGTATACCAGACGTGACGATAAGCAAGATGGCTGCGCCTTTGTGGAAAAGGTGTATAATTGTTTTCACCTCGGGGAAAAAAAGTTTTGCGCATTGTTCATTCGCCGGGCGCAGTCGTTCTTGCAAGATTTGGTTGTCTGAGGAAGGAGCGATGCTTTTGGCGTTTGAAATGTGTACGTCTTTTTAAGATAACATACATCGCATCTGAAATTCATCTGCGCATATCTCAATCCTCTACGTACAGAAGGGAATTAGTACATGCTTAGCGAGGCGCCGGATTTATTTTGTTACAGTTCTTGAGGTGAAAACAAGTATGGTATGCTTATTATGAATGCATTATAAATGTTTGAGCGCATGTCAGCACAGAAGTGGGAAAACTAGTCTCACACGCTCACACGTTGTTTTTTTTCCGGCTTGAACGCAGATTTCTTTTCTATACTCCTCTAACTCAGTAACCTCCTCTATACTCACAAAGTCTGGCAGTTCGACGACGGAGCCATAGAGTGCCCGGTCGCAGATTTGGAGCGCGAGGATCTGGTAGCACAGAGCATCAAAGAGCCATTTCTCGGGGAACCTGGACGTCAGCGCACAGCTTTGGCAGCGGCGAGGACCCGAAACACACTTGTTCGCTCGGGAGAAGTGTGTTTCGGCGTCTCGCCGCAGCGGGGCGCCAGTCACGTGGCTCTCCTCTCATCCGTTGTCTGCAGCTCTACCTTTTCCAATTCGGCGATCGCTTCTCGTGGCGATCTGCCAGGCTTTGTCAGTATAGAGGAACCTATGGCAGTGTTATGCGGAACGGCGTTCCGAAGAACAACGTTTTTGAAACGCGTTCCTTCTACGAGGAACGGAGGAACGCCACCGTTCCATCTTGCACCGGTGGAACTGGAGCGGGAACTCGTCACATTTTTTCGAAAAAGCAGCAGGAGGAACGGCGTTACTTTTTTTTAAATTTATTTATCTGCAATTTTACCCACATTTAGTAGGCATTTAGGATTTTTTTATTATCGTCTATTTGAACCTCCGACTTCGAGTGGTGGGTAAGTGTCCGGGAGATGGTGGAAAACAAGGAACTGGAACGAATGGGATCGTGGCGACACGACACGTAGTTCGATGTGCATATTTTCACTCGCTCGATGCTTCGTTTTATTCACGGATTATCCAGCCTACTATATGCGTAAAATACGCAAATACGCAGTACGCGAGATGGGGGCATGTCGTTAATGTAACGACACGTTCCGATCTTAGATACGTAAAAAAAAAGGAACGCGTTTATTTTGAACCGCTGCAACTAGTGACGCGAACTCGTTTCATAGATTAAGAGGGGGCGAGGAACGAGCTTTTGTTCTTGACTTGAAGGAACGTACGCATCACTGCCTGAACGTTAGCATACACGGAGAAGGGTAGAAACAAGACGGCAAGCCTTGGCCTTTGCTCGATGGCTTCTTTTGCAGGCTTCGCGCACGCGAACTTCGGATGTTGAGTGAGGTGATTAGTGAGGCTTTAATTATTGCCGGTGGATCTTCCGCCGGTTTCGTCTTTCATCTTGGTTTTAATGGCTTCGTCCTGCTTGAAAATTAATCAGAGCGGGGTTGAAAGCTGGGCGAGCTAATGAGATACACCGGTTCAAGCTTGAAGTAGCATGATCTGGGAAATTAAAGTTTTGTTTTTACCATTCGGGGTCATAAACAATCGAGCTGGGCTTAATCTCCCTAGTTTCGTAGTTTTTAAATTTCTTAACCAGTTTTTGGTATCTCGTAATGGCAAAGAAGGGAACAAAATTACGAAGATACTCGCTAATGGGATGTTCATTTTTGCCGAGCACGCACAAGGTAACTGTTTGAAGAGCGTGCGGACACATAAGATATATATGCTTTAAGGCGCGCATACTATATAGACAAAGTCATATGAATTTGTAAAAAAAGTCTGCACATTGCCTTAAAGTTAGTGGATTTCCGACTGGCACAAATCGGCAAGCGCACAAAACATTCATGACAATATTCACCCAACACGACAAAGTTAATTAACGTAAAAAAAGAATGAAGAAAAAGTTAACGAACTGGGTAGCTGGTTAAGCTAAGACATAATTTGAACAGAAGATGTAAGGACGACCAGAAACGAAGAAACACACAAGTCCTAAAAAGACAAACAGACAGACGTTGAGACGTGTTTGTTTGTCCCTTCTTTAACGTTTGTTCGTCTCCGGTGTTGATTATCTGTAACCCACTATAAATCGCGAATTCCTTCCTTTTAACTTTAGTACAAATAAAAGGCAGAATTACGGCGTTTTTCAGTATTTCGCCGAAAATAATATGCGAAAAAAATATCATGAGCCATTCCACTTTGTGAAGGTGGATGACCAGCGAAGGTATTAAGCACACGGCACAGACCCGCCCCGAGGAGCCGGAGGAAACTAGACGCGACGGGAGCGCCACCCCGGGAGAGCGGAAGGAAAGGAAACTAGGCACGCAATCGTTTGGAACGACGACAGAGGGCGGTGCGAGCGTAGACATGGCGAACGCGGTTCGCACAGCGGCAAATCTTTGAGAAACCTTCATTATCTACCTGATAGTCTACTGATCTTGAAAATGGGGCCTATTGATAACTAATCTCCTGAATAGGCCTATAGCTAAATCACCCAAGAATCAAGGAGGATGCAGGGAACGGTGCGCCGCACGTGCCGGCGTCTGCTGCAGTAACTGTTCTAAAGCAAAAAGCCTAAAACAAATGGCATCTCGCACGCGCGTTCGTCAACGCTTTATTTTGGTTGTTTACTTCGAATCTTTTTTAATGGGGAAGGCGTGCGCGTGCGGCGGTGCGAGCGTAAAGTGTTTTGTCAAGCACGCGAAAAATCCATGGAACCCTAGCCATAAACAGCTTAGCTGTAAAAAAAAAAGCTTGTATGTCGTGTCCACCCTAGTGGTGTCACATAGTTTACGTCTGTACTTTATATTGTCGAAGTTTTTATAGTTGGCGCTTCCGTATACGCATATCTTGTCATTTCTTGTCTCAGTGTCGATTAATGTATAGACCAACAGATTGTCCACAAAACGCGCGCGTGTGCCAAATCCCAGAGGAAAGCTCCCCGAAGAAAAGCTCACCCACTTTTGAGCGGGTCAGAAAGAAGCTCACCAGTCTTTAGACAGACCCAGCGAAAAGCTCACCTCAAATTAAATTATTACGTAAAGTGGTCGTTATCATTTAATAGCAGTAGTGCTGCCAAAGATTTAGGCTTCTATCAAGTAGACGGTACACCGTGCAACAGAGCTAGCGCAAAGCAATATTTCGACTTCTAATTAAAGAAGGGGTTCATCAGCGTTGAACCTTTATCGCGTGGGTATGTGCCCCGAATGAGCAATTTCCATCGCTCTAGTAATTTTAATAACCACTAAAATGTAAAAAAAAAAAAAAAATCTCATCGTTTGTTTATGTTGACAGTGTCACGCAGTGTACACACTTGACGTCAGGTCACTATGTGTTCGGCGCGATGACCGAAAACATGATTTGCGATCAACTAGTCAAGAAAACGATTCATTCCGAAGTTCGAAACCGGCTACTCCTGGAACCTGAGCTTTCCCTCGAATCAGCTCTTACCGTGGCTTCGCCAGTAGACTAGGTGATGAGAGACGCCAAGCTTTTACGGAAGAGGGGGATCACACTCTAAAGTGGCCAGAGTTACAGGCACCAAGCCATCCGTTACGGGAGAAAAACCCAAGCAAAGGTCGTCCGGAAGTTGCTACAGATGTGGTTAATCCCAGCACTTAGCGGACCACCTAAGTGCCCTGCAAAGACTCAAATCTGCAGGAAATGCAAAAATACGGGGCACTTCGCCACTGTTTGCAAGAAGAGAGTTTCTCCGGCAAAATGCCAAATAAAAAGCATTAAAGCAACCCAGGTGCTCAATATAAGAGTCATCGGACAGTCATTTCACTGCGGAATACTTTTGTCTCAGGTCCCCATCCAACTTCTAGTCGATACGGGATCCTCCGTATCGATTCTTCCGGAAGACATCTACCGAAAACACTTTGATCAATACAAGTTGCAACCGTCTAGTACAGCACTCACTGACTACTCAGGAAAGAACTTTCCCGTTCTGGGAAAATTCGATTCACCGGTACATTTCGCACAAAGGCAAGGCAACTGCACATTTCATGTGGTGCGAACGGGCACGGCCATAAAGGGACTAAATGCCTTACATACCTTAGACATACAATTGAAGTTTGCTTCTCCGACCGGTGGACAAGTGGCTGCCGTTTCAGCGAACGATCTTCAAAAGATCGCGATAAGCTTGCACACCCTTTTTTTCCGAAGGTCTAGGCCACGCCAAAGATTCGTCCACAAAGTGAAGATGAATACTTCGGTCAGCCTCGTACAACTAAAACTACGAAGCTTTCGCGGTGGGTGAGAAAGTTTCAGAAGAACTAATAAATCTGGAACACTCCGGTGTGATCGAACGCATCGACGCTTCGGCGTGGGTCTCCCCCATAGTGGTTGCTCGGACGAAGAATGGAGATATCCGCCTTTGTGTTGACCTGCCCAAGCCAAACACCTCGGTTGTGGTGAATTGTCATCCTATTTCGTGTCCCGATGAGCTCCTTCAACAGTTTTTACGTGCTCAGGTCTCGACAAAGCTCGTCCTGTCGTCAGCGTACCACCAGTTGGACCTGGCAGACGAAAGTAGGGACCTTACAGCATTCGTGACACACGAAGGACTCTACAGATTCACCATGGTATGCTTCGGGTTGGCTTCCGCCACCCCAGCGTTTCAAAAGATGATGGACAGTATCCTCCGAGTCACTCAAGGCACCATCGTCTACCTCAATGATGTGCCGATTTTCGGGAGCACAACTTGAGAACATGACGCCCGTCTGACACAAGTTCTTACCCGCCTGCAAGACGCAGGTTTGAAGTTAAACAGAGAAAATGCATTTTCTCAGCCCAACAACTGCAATTTCCTGGACATGAACTAACACCTCGGGGAATCCTGCCATGTCAAGATAACATAGAAGCAATCATGCAAGCTTCTACTCCTTCTGACGTTACATCATTAAGGTCGTTGCGAGGCCTCTTAACCTACTACCACAAATTTGTTCCCAACTTCGCAACGATCGTGGAACCACTACATGACATCCTGCGGAAGAATGTCCCCTTCCAGTGGCAAAGAAAACAAGACGAAACTTTCGCTACTGACAAAGACCTAATCCGGAACTGCGTGCCGATCACATTTTCGATGTGACGCGTTGCCTGAAAATCGTCAAATCAAGTTACGGATTAGGTGCCGTTTTACAACAAGTACATCGAGAAGGGATTCGCACTGTCGTATTCGTATCACAAACCCTTTCTGGCGCCGAACGTAACTACTCTGCAGGAGAGTAGTTACGTTGCCTCTGGATTGTGCGAGAGAGAGAGTTGCGCTGTAAAAAGAGAGCGAGATTGTAATAGCGTATGCACTCTCTCGTTTTCCTGTGACAAACTCATCGGACCCCATCGGAATGCACGACAACAAGGAAGAGTGTACTTTTCTCATACGTGATCTCTGCCCAATTGACCCAGAAAAGGCCAAGGAAGAAACCGAGCGGGACCCTGATTTGCCTTGGGTGATACAATGTATCAACACAGTATCGGGTCTCGAACAACGAAGGGACTCAGCATTATATCCATTCTACAAGGTATGAGAGGAACTCTCATTTGTGGACGGTTTAGTGCTACGCGGAAAAGTACTGATTCCACCAGCTTCGCTACGACGTCGACTCATCGACCTCGCGCACGAATCACATCCGGGAATTGCGCAAACTAAACAACGCCTGCGTCAGCGTTTCTAGTGGCCTAGGATAGACATCGAAGTCGATATTTATGTCAAAGACTGCCACACGTGCCAGACACATGACAAGACGGCGGTGTCATCTGCACCAGCACTACAACCGGTTCCATTTCTATCAGGGCATGGAAACAGCTCGGAATAAATATTTTCGGACCATTTTACAAATTTCCTTCGTAATTCAGATTTGCAATTACATTGGTCGACTATTTCAGTAAGTTGCCGGAGGTAGCTTTCTGCAGCGAAGCGACGACTGTAGCTACATGTGACTCTCTTATTACAATCTTCAGCCGGGAGGAATATCCAGAGGTGATTGTATCCGACCATGGTCCACACCTGTAAAAATCACGCATCTTTGGGGATTCCTGAAGTCCAGAGGCATTTCCCATCGTCGGTCTCCGATCTACCATCCACAGGCCAACGGTCAGGCTGAAAGATTCAACCGCGTTCTTAAAGAGTACGTCCAAACCATCATACAAGGACAAGGCAACATTCGCACATGCCTTGAAAAGTTTCTAGGTGTCTACAGAAGCACACCTCATGCAGCTACAAGGCTCTCTCCCGCCGAACTATTCCACGGACGTAAGATGCGAACTCGTATCGACATCGTGTGGCTTCCTAAGGTTTGACAAGCCCATTCACTTCGAGATACAACAACTCCGCCAACGCATGGCTGTTTATCAGAAAGGCATCAAGCAATACACAGACGACAGACGGAAAGCCAAACCATTTACAGCGGGTGTAGGAGAAAATGTACGAGTAAATGTCCTACACACCAACCGTAGGGAACGCCATCGTTTTGTCCCCCTGAAAGAATTCTGGAAGCGGTGAGACCAGCTGCCTTCTTCGCGTCTGAAGGAGGGTGCTGGAATGCATCGAGATTGTCTCGAGCCCACGTTCCAGCAGGACACGAAGTACAGAGGAGCGACATAAATGCAAAAAATTGGAGCTGCTACACAATAACCTCCTACAGCTCCGCGAAAGTCCAGGAGATATAGGAGACCTCCTGGACAAATTTCCCCTTATTGGACTCTGCTTTGAAGGGGGATTGTGTTGTGTGCACTAGCGGACCCTGACCGCTGTTGAAATGAAGAGAAGGGGAGGAGGAGCACGAGGTGGAAGGACTGGTTGTTCAGTCATGCTTTACGTAGGTAGCCGTATTAATATACAACACTATGCTGTGGGCAAAATAGGAGACTAAAAATATAAATTAAAAACAAAGACAAAGTAATGACCTGTCAAAGTTGACCAAAAAGCGACCGGAGTGACGAGTTTGACATTTTTTAGAAAACAATCAAATTCCCAAAAATATTTGAATACGCCAAGGTATCTTTATAATACCTATTAAAGGAGAGGAAAAAGTTAAAATGATGGAGAAAAAAACTAGTGCCAGCAGAGGTGTCAAACACGCAACCTGCGACGGCGAGCAAAAACACTAGTTTTGCCACTGCGGCTTCAACGCTTCGTAACTCGAGAACAAAAAATCTGGGGAACATGCGGTTTGCACTCTCCTTCATTTAAGAAATGCCCCCAAAACATATATTTTTTTATGAAAATTAAAAATTAGATTCTTCTAGCCTGCCCGATTTGAGATGAAACCACCCATATATATATATATATATATATATATATATATAGTATATATATATATCCTTGAACCAATGCATCAACAAAAGGGTAATTTACAAAAAAAGGTGAATAAAAAAGAAGTGCGGCGTTTATAATTGGGAATTTCTGATATAATAATGGAGAGTATGAAAGACACCGCTTCCCGAAGCGGCAAAAAAATCGGTCGTTTTGAAAATGTAAAGTAATCGGGAAAGTAACGGTTACTTTCTCAAATAACGGCGAAAAAAAACATCTTCTCCAAGTAATTGTAAAATTTCTGATCGAATACTTTTTGACCAAAAGTAATTGTAATTGCACTAAAATATTTTTTCTCGAGTCTGACATCAAACGGGCGGTTCTGACGTCACACAGTTGCTGCGGCGCTGCTGTCGACGAGGCGCATGCGCGGTGCATTTTTTGTTGTTGTCTTATGTCCACAGGCTCGTCACGTGACACGTGTCGTAGCGCGGATCGGCTGGGACGACTTGTAGCATCCAGCGTGGTTCATCGGAAGTTAAAACGAAGCCTATGGACCTTTGCAAAGATGCAAAATGGCCGCCGCCATTTTGCGACTCGAGCGACCCCTATCCGCCAGATATTCCTGCCACCCGCCTGAACTGTGGAAACCCGATCGAGCGACTCCCCACCTGCATAATGCATTCCGAGTTCGCCGGCTTTTCTTGAGAGTTTTGCTTTATTTGCCTGTTCAAGATGCTTACCCTTTTCGTGTTACTTTGCACGGTGAGAACCAAGGAATACCAGGGCTCGTAGCGTGCTCGGCTTTGGCAGGAAACGAGCGAAGAAAGCGAACGTCAAGCAGCCCTGAACGCGGGCCGTTCGTCGCTCTTAGAGGATTATTTCCGTTGAGATAATCTCCGAAAATCCTCCCCGGCGATGTTCCCGGTCTTCGCGAAGAATAGCTGATAAGGTCATGTCCGGGGTAACGTTCGTTTATTTGCTTTATAGTCAAACACACACACACACACACAAAAAAGTAAGATGTGTTTTAGAACAAGCCGAATTCCGTCCGATCGTCGTGAAGTGACTATCGTAGACATCTGTCATATTAGAGATAGTCTGTAGTGTTTTCGAGGACACTTTGCTTACAATCCTGTTCGGATGACGTGGCACCGTGAGTGTACGCACGAAGTTACAGTATGTTGTTCGAATTGGATGAGACTCGTTGAGATTTCATGTTGTGAGTCCGGAAATACCCATGCAGTTCGGCTGAGTGTATGGTGCCTTGGTGCCATAAAAAAAGAAGAAAAATCAACGTAAAATTAAACAAACATTCTAGTTGCATTTGTTCTGTCACGCAGAGACTCGCTCAAAATAGATTTTATGCTGTTTGTTTTTATTTCTGAAAAAAAAAGTACATTGCTTTCGTAAAAACCCAGAGAAATTCTATTCGCCATACAGTACAAAATAAGAAAATAAAACGCGGCAATTTAGTCCGCCACCGGCGTCCGGGATCGCGCCTACGCTTACTACCCCAGCCGGGTTCCGGAAGAAATGCCCCCGGAAGAAACGTCCCCGGAAAAAATGTCCCCGAAAAAAAAAGTCCCCGGAAATTATGTCCCCGGGAAAAAAGGCTCAGGTGGAAAGTAGGAAAAAATGTCCCCACAGGGACATCTTTTCCATTGCCGTACGACCCGCTCTTATTTCTTGGGTAGGAATCTAGAGTGTGTCATTTCTTCCCTGATTTCGTAACATTGCATCTCAACTGTTTTTGTTTGTTTTTCATTGTGAAATAAAACATTTATAACACTTCTTGCCAAAACCAAATTATTGCGTTTGAAGAAATGATGAGAGGTACTTGTGTACCATTCCCAAAATAGGGTAAAAAGCGCGACACTTAACACAAACAAGCGATCGCTAGTTTTTGTTTTTTTCTTTTTCGCATAGATACGAAAGATTAATTGTCATCAAAGTTATTATAGGTACTGAAAGTGCTTATTTGGGGATAAAATGCAGACGGTAAAATTTCGTTCCCACTAATACTCTTTCTCAGTAAAATGTGAAAATACGCCGATGTCGTGTTCGCGCTAACAGTGTGGCGATGTGTATCTCGGGGAATCGTATATTTCCTTATTTCTTGGGGCCGTTTTTTCCTACTTGCCACACGGTGTCGTTCTTCCCAAGGACATATGACCGGACCGCCCGAAGGCCATGAGGATAAGGAAAACCCAGAGATAGAAAATCCTTTGGAGACATTTTTGTCCTACTTTCCATCTGGAGCCTTTTTTTTTTTTTTGCGGGGACATTTTGTTTGGGGTTTTTTTTCCGGGGACTTTTTTTCCGGGGACATCTTCTCCTACACCCGCCGCAGCCCACTGATGAGAAAATCCACAGCTCAGCGCAGTCGGGCAACACTGACGTACACTCTCAAAACCTGGGACGCGCGTTGTAAATTGCTTTGTTGGAGACTTCCACTAGAAAGGTTTATAGGTTGGAGCGCACTGAAAGCTGTCATACAATGGCCACACGCTTCGCCTATAGCTCTTTGTTTGTTTGTTTGTTTTTGCAGAAGAACAAAGTTTTGGACTTTCCCGCCGCCCCCGCAGCAATCATTACGAATCTTTACCGATCGTTTTGTTTTTGTTGAGTTTGCCGAATTTGTATTTTATTATGGTTCTAAATTTCTCATTGGTCTCTCTTCCTGTAAAGCCTTTAGGCTCTAAGAAAAAAAAAGAAGATAAATTAGATGTTGGAAAGTAATAATAAATTCCACCACTGTCTACTGCGAACCCTTAGTGCCTTTGGTTGTCTGCAAAAAGTGTCCTCATAGTTTCGGTTTTTTTTTTCTTGCTTTATTTTTTTTTTGTAGCAGCGCTTAAAACAAATTTTGGATGTGTTTTCACGAGTTTTCTCTGCCCGTGTTAATCTAAGCTTTTAGTATTTTCTTTTAGTATTTCTCAAAAGTAACTTCGAATCTGTTTGGAGGACAGACACCAAATTTAAAACCTTGCAATGTTACAACAAAAACGACAAGTAGAAAAGGGACAACGACAAAATCACTTTAAACTGTCTTTTTCGAGCTTGGCGCAAAACGTGACATTACGCCCTATCTGGGCTTCTTTTCTTTTTTTTTTTTCTCCTTTTAGCTACTCGTGTTTGAAAGGAACGGGTAAAAAAAGTGCGGCGCGGCGCTGCATTTTCGCACTCGCATTCGGTGAACAGTGTGCCAAGTGCTCTCCTTCATTCCAACTTAGGACGAAGCGCGATGGAGGGCTACGAGCCAACTCAGCCAATAAAAGCGGCATGAAAGCATCACCTGACTGCGCGTTCCGTCCGTCGCTGCTCCGCTCCAGAAGGTCACGTGAACGCTCGCGTGGCACGCGACGGGCTACGGTCGCTCGTAGCGTAAATTCACGGTCCATTGGAAGGTGAGACGGAGCATCGTTGGAAAGCATCTGGGACCCAGAGGGCGGCCTAACCGCGCCGGAAACCATGCAGTTACTTTCCCGTGTTTGTATATGTACTCACGGCCCTGTTCTTATTTTGCCGTACCACCTTCTCTGTCCGACGACGGTCTGACAGCATGTGCCGACTACAGGGTGCCGCAACGAGAACCGAGTTTTGTTTTTTCTTTCGTTTTAGGGTTCCTGTGCAGTTTATTGCCCGGCACGGAGCTCGCTTGCCACCCAAGGGACGAAGCTTCAGGTTTGCTTCCCCTCCAAAGCGACTGCTACAGGACGACGAAGAGGCACATTTTATGGCCGAGTTTACGGCCGGAACGCGCTCTCCCTCTCGCGGGAGTATTTGGAAGCGGCGTGTGTCGGACGGAGAGCCGGCGGCACACAAAGCGGCCAAACACAAACATCCAGTTTTTTGCTTCGTGACTTTCACTCAACGAATACCGCCGCTTGTTTAGTTAAAAGTTTGTGCTTAACTTTAGGTGAGCCTTATGCTGAAACTTTCTCGCTGACCACAGCATTGGAAAAAGAAGAAGAAGCAGGTGTGGGCAACCGCACAGCGCCACCATAAAACCTCTGCTTGAAGTAACAACACATCAGTCACATTTCGGGGTGTCGCGAACCGGCCGAGGTTCGAGTTCGACCAGGTTCGACGTTTTCGAACTTTTAGTGGAAAGTTTCGACGAACTTTGTATTGAGGTTCGACTCGTGTGCGCATCCGCGACAGGCTGGCCAGTTGGCTTCGGATTGGATGGTGATGGCTAAGGCATGAATTAAGGGCGGCGCTGATTGGTTGTTTCAGTTAATACAGTACAACAAATTAAGTTATTAACCTCTTCAGTGATTACAATTGGTTTATTTTAATTGCAACTGTTAATAAAATAAAATAACCCTTTGCATAAAAAAATTCTCCAAACCTAGACATGCTTGTATTAAGGTCTGGCCAAACTGTCCACAAAGTCGAACCGGTCGAATCGGGTGAAAAGTTCGAAGGTTAACCGGTTCGACCCAGTCAAACCCTGAAAGTTCGACCTAAAAATCCGGTTCGACAAAAGTTCGCGACAACCCTAGTCACATTGGTGCATAAAATCGTTGTTGCCTGTTTATGGGAGCATTTTTGTCTCAAATTGCATTAAAAGCTTTTACGTCTTCCAGGATTTTTTTATACGGTCAGTGACAAACAAAAGCGTTATCACCTGAAGTTCCTGATGCCGTACGTAAAAATTAAGAAGTCGCACTTCCGCATCTTAACGTTAGCCGAGTGAGTCTCTTCGAAGGTTCATCAAGCAGCATTGGCTGCCGCCATTTCTTGGGCGCGAGACGGGTGGATGGATTCGAGTCCTCGCCCTTCGCTGACCCAACCCTCGTGGTTAATAGCTGCTTAGAGTGCGTGCCCAGACAACGGCGGACTCCGATGCCGCGCAATTTTCAAAAGAGCCTATTGTGCCTGCTCTGCACAAAGCACCAAAATGGCGGCGCCCACGAGCTAAATTGGCCAGTGGAGTGCCCATTCCCTAACCATGGCCTATTTATTGTCTCTGGGAGCCGAAACCCCGGAAACGACTTCGTTGTCAGTACCATGTCCAGCGTAATGACGCTTGTAGTTACCCCGAAACATTTGCTTGCTGGCTATATAGTATTTATCACTTCGTTATCTTGCGTGCGCTCGGCCAATGGTTGTCACTTGTTTGTCCAGCCTGTCATCCCTGTGAGTGACCGAACTCTACATCTACACTGACCCTTTTCTTCCAAACAAGAGTTGTCTGCCCACTCTAGTTCTGTGCTCTGGGCGTGCGCCGAAACCGGCCTTGCGAAAACGGTGAACTCTCTGCGGCCGCTTATTTTCAGGAGCAGCGAGCGCACCCTATCTGCGACATAATGTAAGAGACTCGCGTTGTCCTATGAAGGTGTAGACCATGAACTAGATATGAGCAATAGCAGCTTAGAACTGCCAGAAACGACGTCCTCCCAATAGGAGCAAGGGGCGGCCGCCGCACCACGCTGCGACACAAACATGGCGTCGCCTGGGAAGTTTGTCGCTACTTTGAGAGCGCGAGCTTGATTGCCGCAGCTCTGGGAGGGGTGCATTCGAGCGAAAGATTAAGCGAACGGCGCGTCTCCCCGCTTAATCCCTTCGCTAATCCTCAATCTGGCAGAGAACGAATTCAGTGGCGATCCGAGTCGCCTAGTCCGAGGCTCGCGGTTTTGGTAGGATTAAAGCTTCAGGGGATTCAAATTGCGCTTCGCTCGAGTAGAAACGAGTCTTTAGGCTTACGGAGCCGGTAATCCGGGTGGATTATCTGTCACCTCGTTTTGATCATTCGCCGCAAGGAGTAAGGTGCTAAGGTATTAGTCGTAATTTACCGCGACGCGTGACGAGCGTAAATAGAGAGTTTTAGTAGACCGTTTCCGCAGCCCGCTAAGCACCCCCACGGCGCTCGGTACTCCGCCACAAGACCTTGAACTATACAGACAAGGCTGGCGGCGCTCATGCGCAGCTGCGGTGTTTTCTTTACGGATATCGTAGCGGAGGAGAAAAACGATCTGCTACAACTCTCTAATGCCGTCCTCCGCGTGCTGTATACGATATTGCTCAAACAAGCGAGCGACCTGTTTGTTCAGTTCTAAAACTTTTTGCAATGCGGGCCCCAAGCCTGTACACCCAAACTTTAAACGGATGGTGCAATGCGTGTTCTACTTCGCAGTGAATAGCGATGAGAATCAATCTTTAATGTTCATAGCCATCAAAGCCCCGACCACGCTACCGGAGTGGTGCATGATTTCTTAGGAATTGATGGTCGCCCCCTTTTTTGTTTGCTAGTCGAGCCATGCTCAAACTATTCCCTCGCAAATGCAGGCATCTCTATACTCATGTAACATAATCTCATAAATTTCAAGATATTTCGTGCCCTCCAAAAAACAAAAAAAAATCTTAATTGTTTTTGCAGCTACCGTTTTTTTTTAAAGTGTAGTGTTAGTGGTCAAACCAGATGTCATAGTTTAAAATATTGTCGACAGCTAATTGAAAAGCTCTAAGCATTTTATTTCAAATTCGTGAATGCGTAGACGACGATCTTCACGTATATATGGAGTTGAGTGGCGTCCGCTACCGGCAACGAGTCCCATTTTCCCACCGAAACTTTCAGAAAATCACTAGTAACTTTTGAACAATATTACGGTTAACTTTGAAAGTTTGGCCTCTGGTTGTACCTGTAGCGCTACATTTGAGTAGAGATTGAGCGTTCAGAAAGGCGTCCTTTAATTTTGCGGTAACAACAAAAACATTTTGTGGACACGTTGTGCTCGACTGTACTCCACTATACGGTACAGTCATACAATATTTCTCTACACCCTTAGTAATCTATGCTATATTGCTTTATATTCTATTCGATACCATATGAATGGATCTATTTGATACCATATAAATGGATTTGCAAAACGTCGGTGTCTGTTTAAGACTACTCTGGCTGAATTGCTTCTTATAAATATAACTCAATAATTAAGTGTGTAATGCTGTATGACACAAACACAAGGCACCTCTTTGTACGCATATGCCCCATTCCGGCGATGCGGGGTTTATTTACGACGCAATAAAGAGCGAAGTAAGCGTTATGCCCCTATATGCGTAGGCAATCTCCAGCGACCAGCCTAACTGGGACTATAAAACCCCTATCCCGATGAGTAATAAAACATGATGGGCAGCGACACTGGGATATTACTTTTCAAGGCACGATTAGAAATGGCATGTAGGGACTCTTTGCCGCCACACTATATTGTGTCTCGTGTGATCTGGTCGTTTAATGTGAATGATTAACGTGGATTTAATGTGAAGTAATATATTTTCCGTGCACTTATGTATTTCTACTCGTACGTCGTTGCTCCTAGTTTCTTATTTTGTTCTACTTGCAGCTGCAACGAGGACCACATGTGTCTTTTCATTGCTTTCCAGCACCTTACGTACGCATATTTTACGTTATTATTGCATGTTCCCGCTGACGTTGCCCATCTCGTTGTCAGGTTCCTGCTGCTTTGCTTGGCCGCTCCAGCAATTTATGGGTTGTCTGGTGGTGGAGGTACTTTCCTTGGGTTTTATAAATTGTGAATAACAAGGGGGCAGCTATAACCCGTAAATACGCATAAACAACCGGTAAGGCAGTGTAAAAAAAATAAAAATCATTGGAATATTTAAGAAATGCAGATGCAAATCGAATGGACGTAACAGTATTTCACGCCGGCGTATTCCGACCTACTGCTTGCTTCAGCGGTGGCGCCAACAAATCACGCCATAAACATTGCAAGCGCAAGGCAGAAAAAAGATTGAATGTCACGTGCCCTCGATCCACTTTGCTCGGAAAACTAAAACTGCAGAGTAAAATGAGTAGCCACAGAAAACTTATTCAAGCACACGCGTGTCCCAGATTACTTTACTTTCATACTTTAAAACTCAGAGCAACTTCGCTAGGACAATAACAATAACCAAACAAAAAGCACCCAGTAATGTACAGCGCGGAGAAAAAATATAAATAGAAGCCATATACGAAAGCTTGCAAACGACCGCGGCCCAGCAAGAGGCCGTAGGAATTGAAAATGGCCACCCATAAATCGGCGCCGAGCTGCGCGCCACCATTTTGAAGTGCTAGCTGTTGCCCTCTCAGCGAGGATCCAGGAGGTCAAATACAGTGGAAGTGGTTTGCAAAGTTAAATAAAAGAGGCGCATACTCAAACAGCACGCACTAGAAGACAATAAAGCAAACGAGAGAAGTGATATATGGAGATATATACAGAGAAAAAGAAAGAGGAGACGGTGGCACGCAAGCACTGACGCCTTTGTTTGTATGATCCGTTTATTTCAGCGACAGACAATGGATTCGTATGGCTGTCGGGGTTGTCGGCGACTGCTGCTGCCAGAGAGCCCAGATTCAAGAGAGGGAGAGAGAGAGAGAGAGGCGACATTGGAGAGCATTTGCAATTTAATGGTGCACACCTCCTGCTCAACCTGGTCGCAAATGCGCATGCGCTGCGTCGTCGAGGAGGAAAGCGGGGAAAGAGGCGGAAACGCTTGTAAATGGCCGACGCTTTCGTCTCCTCCAGGCAAATTGCCTTGAGGCCTACCCACTACCCTTCCAATCGGAGCCAATCAGAGCTCGGCGTCATTCTGACGTCATCACAACCCATGCAAAAAGAAGCAGACGAACTTGCGCTCCGCGTAAATTGCCAACGCTCCCATCGTTCCCGCGTTGCTCCCTCTCTCAAATCTAGGCTCTGTACGCCGCCACTGCCGCCTCTGGCGCCTTCTGGTGGACACTGGTCATATTTATGAGCGTAGCGTTCGTGGCCTTTGTCCTTTTCCTCCTCCGGAATTCTGAGTTTTGGGGCCCGGGCTTGGCCCCGAGCAATATTATATGTGGACGACTGAGCACGGACGAAAAATCACGCCAAAAAGAAAACTATAACAAAAGTTGAGCGCGAAAGTTTGGTAACGCGGAAAGGTCTGGTCGCCATTGTTGTTTTCTTACTTACGGCCTGCTGTGATGAAAGGCAGGCTTTCGTCTTTTTTTTTTTGCATCGTTTTTCGCCTTCAGGATATAAGCCGCGCCGGATGGACCCTGTTTCTGACTGTTTTGACGGCCTTCAGGATGAAAGGGTCTTGCTTGTTTTTGCTTTTGGTATTTGCATGTCGAATAAACGAAGCAAACGATGAGTGAGCTCGAGTGTCTAACAGTCATTGCACGTACTTCGCCTACAGGGAATGATCAGATATGTCTTCAACTCTTATCTGGGATTCTGAGTTCTGCGTTTAGTTGAGTCCTATCAAAAGTGCGGATTCTCGCGGACCTACCGGAGCTTCGAGTCTAGCAAGATTCGACTTTCTCGAACTTTTAACGCCAGGCTCGACAAATGTTTGACTAAAACAAAACCTTTAAACGCAAAAAAAAACAAAAACGACTGCGTGAGATATTGGAGGAAAAGTGCAAAATTCGTTGGACATTATGTTTTTATTGTTCCTCATTTATAAATCAACTAAATGCATTAAAATTACACAACTTTGCCTTCATATTGTATACGTAGAGAAACTGAGTTTCACCAGTCTTCTCTCGAGTTGTACCAGCGTTCAAGTTATGAATGAACAAGAGCGTCGTCTGCTGCTCAAGCAACGTCTTGCGTTCGGCGTTCGAACGGCAAGACCTTCGCGAGGACCAGACGACTTTCTTTTTCGCTCTGATTGGTGGAAGATAGCGGGTAGACCCACCAAACCTTCCAATCAGAGCTCGGCATTTTGATCGTCAGCGTGCGCTTTCTCCTCCTCCTCCTTCAGTTTGTCTTCTTTTAGATTTTTGGTACTCGTTTTATAAATTCTAAAATGAACTACTTTTTTTAGATTATATGTTTCCCAAAATCCGAACCCTTAGTGGGGAAGTCGGGCCACGCCGTCCATAAGTCGAACTTCACCGAAATTTCCTTGAAGGTTCAAAGGTTAGACGGAACGTTCGTAACGTCCACAATAATGGGCTGTATTGCGATGAGGAGAGCGGATATTTTTCTGTGAGGGATTGTCACGCGTTCCGTCGTAGCAGATTACACGGCCCTTTGCTGCTTGCGTAAAGCGCTGACCCCTATTCCCTTTCAATATCTCCGAGGCGTGCGCAGGTCTTGTGCGTGGACAGACGCTGTTACAGGTGGTCCTGCGCTTCCCTCGCGATGATGTAACTACGATGATGTAACATTGGTCGTCCCTTCGACGACAAAGCAAATATTTGCGAAGGATGGACACTACTGTTTGGTTTGCAACTTTAATGCCATCAAATGGTTCGCTTCCTAATATATGTAGCGAGAATTCGTGGATAACAAGTGTAAGGGTAACATCTACGTGGCTTTGGGTATGTAGTTCAGTTCAATTCGAGCATTTTAGCATTTAGAAAAGAAAAAGAAGACGACTTACATCATATCACACAAGGGGGTCGCAGGCAAACCTAATTGATACCAAGACATCTATACTGCACGGCACTGATAGCGCGAACATCGGCCTGTTTATTATTTTTAACTGACTTCCGAAGGGTAGTGGTAGGCATAAATTTTCACCGCTTAAGTTGGTGTCTTTACATTACTGCTTTCCGCCACACTAGTAGTTTCGAGGGGATCCCGTCGATCCTGAGTGAAAAACAGTATGAAAAAAACTGTCGATCGCTTGTTCGTGCTAACAGTGACGCTCTGTGCTACGAACAATACGAAGCGTTCAATAGACCTTTCCGGAAACACGTAGAACTCCAACCGTCTGCTTAAAACATTTTGAGAATATTAAAAAAAAAGTTCGTAAAAGGTTACCTAGATTTAGAAGACGAAATGTATGTTGATTTATTTTGTGCTTTTATAACGTAAATAAAGCATTAAAATACAGGGCAAGTGATGACCTTGTTTGGAGTTTCTTTTTATGTTTGATGTGTTCTGAGCTCGCAATGCGAGTGTACATCGAAACAACCCCACTGTGCCCCTCTCTACGTGGTGCAATACGTGATAGCCGCGGCGAAGTAACCTAATTTTCAACGGAAAGGCTCTCCTTTACACTATATATATATATATATATATATATATATATATATATATATATATATATATATAATAACGCCAAAATGTCAATATACGGTCACATTTTTTATTAGTAATTGGTCTTGTCTAGCGCAGCCGACAGACTGTATCTTGGTGTTGTTTGCAATTCTGCGCTTTCAAAAAGAAAAAATAAAATTTGGTAGCTTTGAGTGTCCCCAGAGTTCTCAAATAGATACCTTATTTCCAGGCGGTGATCAAGTGGCTTAAACATTTGAAACCGCACATGTCAGTAACCGTTGCGGGGATAATGGATGGTTAAGACCAACCATCATTATAATAATAAATTATGACAATATTGCGAGACATTTAACGCTATATATGAGGTTATTTCACGTTGATTGATTGGTGAGAAGGAGAGCTTGAAAAACAGCGAGAAAAGTAGGTTTAGCCTTTCTAGCTTGTGAACAGTCACTCAGCATTGTATCGTGGTGGTGTTGTGGTCTATTTTATCCGAATCCTTTCGCGCTATTTTCGACTGGTGAGAACTCTCATTTATCAGTACGATATACAAATCGATATGTAGCAATGTAAAGCTTTGTTATAGGATGAAGATGCATATGCCTATAAAACCCGGACGTTGATAATTATATTTGATGGCCACGCTTTGGAACATCTGTAAATCTAACGAATTCTTCTCGTTGATTACAAAATGCATTTCGAGGAACAACGTTGACTGGACAACTAATGGAAGTTTTGCAGTCATATTTCAGTCGCGGTGTTTCTGTGGGCGTCAGTTTAATGATGTGTTTTTAGTGCAAGCAGAGCGTTTACCTGACATTCATTTTCCGCGGCTGTTCCGCATCGAGACTTCCACTACAGTCGCCAACACCAGGGGAAAAATAAATATGAAATCATTTTAAAGCGAGAAGACGTATTAATGTCGTAGCTCCCAAATCTTTTTTTGTTTGTTTGTTTCTGTGTTTCGCCAGTTTCGATGCTATGGTGTGTAGGCGTTTGGGCGTGAAGCGCCTAAACTTTTGGAGATGAAGTGAGATAGATCAAGATAAAGGTAGAAAACGCAAATGTTTGCAAAGAGCGTTTATTAATATCCGTAGATCCGGATAAAAATTCCGCCATTATAGCAGGACAAGTGGGTCGAGTGCGTTAGGAAGTGCATGCGTGCGAACGACGAAGCAGCGAGTAAATTCCCCGCAGCTTTCAGAAGCAGCCGGCGAGTTCCACGGTCTGCCGCTTCTCCGCGGTGCTTCAAAGCGTGCGGAAAAGCACCCTTCCGGGACGGGAATGCGCGCTCTTTCAGTGGGTGGCGTCAGTTTTAAAATGGGCCTGAAATCCCCGAATAGACGCAGCGCCGACTAGGCGAAGGGTGCGAAACCCGGGTAAAGCAGTTTGACGTGTCCTGAATCATTGCTCATTGAACGGGTAACTGCCATATCATTAATTATGCGATCAAGGGTTCTTAGGTCGAACCTTTACTTGCCCACGTTTTAACGCGTAACACGCTCTGTAAGTTGAAACGGAACTTTTTAGTCTCAAAACTATGCCCATGCTCGCGTACCAAGCATACTCCGTGGTAGGGCATGGGGGCTGCGTGAGGGTGTGGGGGTGGAATGTCACGTGATCACGTCGTGTGACGTCAGGACACTTGGCGTCAGGATGGCAGATGACGCCGTGACGTGACACTTTGACGACGGACGTCGAATTCGAAAGATCGCTCCTTAAATTCCGAATTTTGCGCATTACGGGACTTTGGAGATAAAGATCTCTGCCTGTATTTGTTATGCAAGAGTGTGCTTGCTACTCGCGATAGAAAAGAAATGTTCTGTACATACCGTGTTTTCGGGGAAGAAGAAAACCTTCAGCCTCTGAACGGTGCGCCACGCCATGGCATGAGCCCATGACGTAACACGGCACTTTTACGTCACGGATCATGACGTCACTTGTAGGGTCATGTGACACCATGCCTTGACATTTTAGGTAACGTAGAGCCACGACGTTACGGGACACGCGACGTCACGTGGCTGGTATCGGTTGCACGTGACATCAAGCCGCAAGACATCGCGACGTCAAGGCTTCATGTGGGACTGCGTCGCGTGACGCGCGTCACGCGTCATGCGAAAGGCACTGGTATGCTCCGGCGTTGAGCGCAGTGGCACTAAGCCTCATTCTGCGATAGTCGATTTATGATCATAGCTCGATCTATGGGCTCTAAGCCTTTTCAAAAACCAAATATTACATTCGCACTTGGCCGACGTATCTATTAAAATCTGTATCAACAGATCGATTACCTCGGAACTATCGCATAGACCAAAGGGCGCCGTCGCACGAGGAAGGGCCTTCTGGCCTTCCTCGTCCGATAGCGCCATCCGGTGTAGATATTTTGATACCGGTTTTAATGGAGAAATCGGCCACGCAACAATGTAACGTTTTAGGATGCTTGGAGCCCATAGATTGATTTATGGCCATAAATAGACGGTCTCAAAGATCGGCTTAGTGCCCATTCAAGTCAGCCTGAAAGTGTGCACAACCGAAGCAGACATACGAAAGGAGTAGCACATGAAATTCACGTCTTGCGCGCACGCGCACCTCAGCCTTAGCAGTGCTTTTGTTTTGAGACTGCCCCGAATAAACCCGACTGATTTATTTTGAGCAAGCAGGCTGTGATATTTAGGAGAGAACCAGCGTGTAGGCGGACCCTTTAGAGAAGAATTCATGGACATGAGCACGCATCCGTGCAATTTACCTCAGAACGCGATAAGTCAGTCGATCTCAACATCCGAAACGTTCGAGAGTTTAATCCGCTGCCGCATGTAGCGTTGATTTCGCGTGCTTTCTACGCTAGATGGCACAAGCTACATCCCGATTGAAAGAGTTCAACCACAGCATGAATTCATCCATGCATCGCTGCCATACAGGCTGTTAGACTTTTTAGACTTCCGACACCGCTTTAATTGGCTGTCAGCGTCCGGAGACGCGCGTCCGCTTGATAAGGTAAGCGATACAAAGAGACAAGTGAAAGCTGATGTAGATTAACGTTTCTAAAACGTTCTCCCAATATAAAAAAATATATAATCTCGTTCGGGTCCCTTGACGAACTGCGCGCAAACTCGTTAACGCGTGATGCTGTCGCCCCGCTCGAGCAATTTTCTTGTCGGTGTTCCTGTCGTAAAATTAAAATATGAACAATAGAGCGATTGGAGCGTCGTTATCTTTCACCGGCGAGGAGACGGCGTCAGAATGCTCGTCGGTTGCGGAACGATGTCGTAAAGAATGCATGGCGCTTCGGGAAAATTGTACCACGGACGTCGGTGCGACGGGAAAGCTGGAGTCACCACGCGGTGAAGAGAGAGGAGTCTGAGGGTCGCTTTTGTGCAGTAGGCTGAGAGCTGTGAAGTGGACGCTTTAATTTATTGAGTGACATTGTTGATTTACAATCGTTAATAGAAACAAACAGAAACAATGTACAACGGGACATACAGTAAAGCGTCATGTACGACATTATTAAAGCAATTGGCGCTAGACGTTTTGGAACCAGTACAAGAATTGACAGCGGTTTTTATATTTAAAGTGCTATAATGCATAAAAATGCAATATCTATGGAGCGATCGTTTAAATGTGTTTCGAAGACACAAAACACTCGTTTCAGGTCGCAAAGAAGAATCGATATGTGTTATAAAATTTTTCGCTATATTTAGCGGCAAAACGAACGGTGCACAGGTCATGTGACATACTTTTCCTCGCCATATTTAGCGGGGAAATTGAATTGGTGCATAGGTCACGTGACATGAATTGCTTCGCCAAATTTAGCAGGGATACTTGAAACTGTGTATAAGTCCGGTGAGATAATGTCACGTGAGATAAGTTTTTCCACTAAATTTAGCGCGAAAAAAAAACTAAATTGGTGTACATGTCTTGTGACGTTCTGTTCCTAGCTGAATTTAGCGTCGATACTGGATTGGCATATGGGTCACCTGACGTAAAGTTCCACGCTAAATTTAGCGGGAAATGCTAAATGCCGAACGGACATAGTTTTTGTATATGAGGGGGGGGGGGTCCGTAAAAAGCATTTCATGCTTTAATTTAAGGTTCCACTACTAAATAACAAGAATCATCTTTAAAAAATATACAATCGTAATGTCGTCGTCTTTTATGTGCTCTCCTCCCTGTCCCTACACCGCCCCATGCGAATCTTCCATTGCTGAAAGAAGTGTTGGAAATCTAGTGATCAGCCCTTCATCAGCTTTGTCGATATTGCCTTCACAGCATCAACGAAGGCAAACCTCGTACCTTTCACACTTATCTCGTGTGAAATTCTCGTGAAGGATTTGTTTATCAACCTCTTTGTCAATGTTGAGTAACTCGGACACAGCGCAGGTACTCAAGCGCTGCTTTTTTTGTTTTGTTTTGTATTGTTGATAATCTGGCCGACGTTCTCGATGTTGTTGCCCATTTTAGATGTCCTGGAGTCTGAGCCGACCGCGACGCGGAACGCCCTCGACGCCTTCCCTACTTTCTTGAAAACTTTAAACTACTCAAAAACTCTAGGACGAGATAGACACTGATCACCATAATCGTTTTGCAACGTTTCGTACGTTTCCGTTGTAGTTTTACCAGGTTTAATGCAGAACTTCAATTGGATTTGTTGCTCCTTCTTTAGAACCAGCAAGATTCCGACATAAAGACTAAGTATGCCCTTGTTCTGACAAACGCTGGAGCCAAAGTGTCGGCCGCTTGACTTAGATGCTTTTTTATGTGATGTAGCAGATAACAATAAACAATACAGCATACAGTTCGCTCTTGACAATATGAAGAGAAAGTAACGCAAAAATATTTCCCTAGAAACTCTCCTCTAACTCTCCTCTTCAAAGTAAAAGACAAATTCTAAAAAAAGAAGTATAAAACATAATCAAATAGCCGATAACAAATTAAAGATAAAAATTTACTTGATGGTTGGTATAAAAATATATTTTTAAAGTGAAACCAGAGAAGTATAGATCGTTTCACTCTCATGACAGAGCGCAATCAAAGCCAAGTAATCACACAAACGCGCGCCTAGACTAAAAGCGGAAACTCGGGAGGAACTGTCTGCTCTTGAGTGGATAAGTCGTCGGTTGAGACCGCTCAGAAAGATGGCAAAAGCCGTGAGGTTGCATTTTCGGTGATGTTTGACTGGGCCCTCGGCTCGGAACTTCGGCTGTACTCTGAGTTAAGATGAAACGAAATATCAAAGGAAAAGCTAAGACTATAAATTGGACCATGCATGGTAACATATTCTTTCTGAAGCTGGCAAGTGATAGGTTGGACTTGTTTCAAGCATTAAGATACTAAATCTGTGTTGGGCCTCAGGACATATAATAAAAATAGTAGTTTTAATGGAGAACGATCAACCGCGGTGATTGTTCATCGCAAGCTTTCCGTGAAACGTTGTTTTCTCCTTCAAAACACCACTAGCCCTTACAACAATTACAACTATAAGTTTCGAAGAATAGTGAAGGATTGGTTTATCTACAAGCACGAAGATGTCAACTTGCATTAAGTGCTGATTTGCTACTTCGTGAGAAAAGGAAAAGAGGCGAGTAGGGTTGCGAACTAGAAAGCATAAAAGAGAGAATAAAAATTAGATATAGTTTAAAGCTACGCCGAAGCACATACAGTTTAAAGAGTTTTGAGCAAACCAGTATCAGTCAGATAATTAATGAGTGTTTATGTCCCTCCCCAAAAACGTATATATGTAATTCCTCAAAGAAACGGAGTCCCTCAGCGAAACTGTCGGCGTTAAATTTTCTTTGTTGAGTATTTTTTAAGTGACTTTTATATTTGTTTATATAGTGTATATAACTCTACATACATACATACATATACACATATATACATACATCAGTGCGTGGCTCTAGGGAAAAGTCAGCACACACCAGAAGTAACAGTCGGTTCACTTCATTTTAAAGTTCCTTCTTCTTAGATCAGTGTCCCTCACGAATCCAACAACGCGGATGCCCTTTTTTTGTTTATCAGCTGATGTCTAACGACCCAACATATGCGCGATTTAAGTGTCTTTATCATGCTTTATGTTTAAGGTCTGAAATTGTGTTTTTTTTTGGTGATAAGTGTTGTGGTGCTACCGAACTAATGAATGCCTAATTTTATGAAGTATTGAGCATATTGGTGCGCTTCGGCGAGTAATTGGACCAGTAATGCATAGATAGTTCCTTGAGTATGCCACATCGAGGCGCAGCCGATGTATCCCAATTTCGCTTCCCCTATTCAGGCTGCTTAGAAAACAAAATGTCGTATCTGGGTCAATAGCTTCTATGCATGTGCAATAACAGATCGGGATCTCCCCCATAACGCCGATGAAATATATTTTCCCGTTTTTTCGTACTATGTAAGTTGGCATCTTATCTCGATAGAAGAAGTTCAAGGTCGACCTCATTGGCTTGAGACTCCTTTGCGGCTTCGTCTGCACAAATGTTTGCGAGTATGTCCCTTGGACTAGAAATCTACTGCAGGACAACGCTAGTCCTGCAGTCAAATCCAAATAAATCAAATCTTTCTCAAAGCTGTCAAAGATAATTAACGAATTAATTTTGTATTCTTTTTTTTGGTTATTCATTACTAATGTTTTTTTCTCATTTATTTGTTTATTTAGGTGCTGCTTAACCCAGTAGAGGCCCACATCAGAGTGCATCACGGTAGAGTAGAGGTTTCGCTGTGCTTGGAGGACGCTTGCTGCTTCGCCTTTAAGAGTGGAACTCGATAGCGTTATCGGGCCCCGTTCGCAATGCCTTCATTCGCGTGCAATCGTGCCTTGCGTGGCTCAGTCAGTAGCGTGCTGCGCTAACACCACCTAGACAGAGCTTCCGCATGTAGTCTCCTAACTCTAGGAAACGTCATCAGAGTCGACCCGCTAACTCGGCTATTGGGTCCGAACCCGACCTTCGACGCGCTGAGTGAACACGAGTCCCAGCCGAACAATGACGCAGCACTCGTGCCCACTATCTTCAATCCTCTATCATCACGTGTAACTGTGATGACGCGCGCGATGACTTCGTCTAGGTGGTGTTGGTCTGGCTCGCAACCGAAAGGTCGTGGTTCGAATCCCTCCTAGAATTCTTCAATTTTCTTAGGGCAAATGAATTACTTCATAAAGTAAAATCATTTAGACATGCGACGACATTTAATTCGCATTACATGTCACAGTCTTAATCACTTTCATTCCACGCGTGACGCAGCGTTTCAGGTGAGCGTTAGGATTGTTTGAAATCAACCGATTTCAAATCAATCAATCAATTGAAATTCCCGCGCGAGGTGAAGTGACTCTGACGCCATGAACCTATCGACCAATCAGGATTTTTCCCGTCACGCCACCAACGCCGGCGTTCCTGCGACGCGAGATCCTTAACGGTGTCCCGTTAAAATACCAAAAGAATGCAATCTTTAAACGAAACTTCGGAGGCAACTCGCTGCTTCCGCGCGGTTTTTCTGAAGTAGAGCATAAGTTTAATCTCGATAGCCCGACTTGCATAAATCCAAGGTCCCCATATTGTCTTATTAATCCTTCGAAACTCATCAAGTACACCTATGAAAGTTTGATAAAGGTGGGGAAGTACGGCGTCGACACTTGCTACACAATGGCTGAAGTTTCGTACAGCGAACGACGAGCTTGTTATAAATAATGAAGTGATCGATATTCCTCTTAAAAAATGCAACCGCGAAAGGAGATGAGACATTATTAGTCTGCCGAGGTGGCATGGCTAAAGACGTAATCTTACCATAGAACATTAATATTTTCTAAGACTAATACATAAAACGTGTTCTCTCAGCAAAAAAAAAAAAAAAAGAAGAAAAAGATTGACCGGAAAATTAGATTACGCATTTCCGAACACTCACGATTCTCCACCCAAATGTAGTGCTAGTGGCCCGGACCAGATACCAAAGTTTCTGGTCAAACCGTTGCCTGATTCAAAAGACATGACGTAATTATCTGGTGCTTTTACCGGGAACATGGGACCCGTTGCCGATAGCTGAAACCACTATGATCCCCTGCATTCGCGTGCTTTGACGGCCGCCATTTTCCAAATGAAGATTGGCGAGCTATACATCGTTTCAGCTTCCGTCCGAGCGTGGCCAAAGCTACGTGTTGCCGGAGCCAATCACACGCCGGTAAATAGGTCATGCGATCTCCGCCTGCACTTTTGTATCACTCCGCTGCGCCGCTGGTCGTCCGCGCCGCCCGCCTCGCCGAGTATTTCCGTCTGCTACGGGCGGTGTATGCAACGGTATCATGTGCTGCTGCAGGTTTAAAAGCTGACCTTTCATGTTCTGAAATTTGAGTCACAGGGGATGTCAGTACGTAGGCTGGCCGCTGGAGTCTGTGTCCGAGCTTTGTGCACCTGTTCGGTATTTGGCATAGTTTCGAGACGTAAGTACACATTGCAAGGTGCCTGATGACCCGGTCGCTGATGTTTTCTTGTATTGTCTGGATATGACAGAGCTCGAGGCGCGGTCCTTTCCACCAGCTTCTCGGCGTTCAATGTGATCGGCAGGTAAAGGGTGCCCTGATTTCGCCGCGTATCAGTGAATTGTGGTGGCCCGGACGCTTTTCTTGTTTACAACGCATTCGCGGTACGACGCGGCCGGAGTCTTCTGCCGTAATTTGAAAGTAGACATTCATCACGACCTCTCGCGGCCTGACAGCCCAAACGTGCCTTTGTGAAGTGACGTTTTGAAGCGACTTGGTGAGGAAAGCAGCGAAGCACATGATTCAGCCGTACGGGAACGAAGTCACAGAAAAACCGAGCGCTGCAGCCGTGTTGCCAGCGGATGTACTGTGTTTTCACCCAAACCACATGCATATACATATATTAATAAAAACATAAACTTTAGATATTTAATTCCTTTCGTTGCAAATCATTCTCAGCAGTACACATCTGGAATACTGTGCAATGTTTACGCACAAAACAGCTATTTAAAACAAATTTACTTTTGCGGACTGCTTTGGGTGCGTAGGAATGCTCTTCTCGAAGGTGCGAACTGTTCCTCAGCCTTTGGCTGCGCTCGGAGGGAGCTGAAACGAAGTAGTAGGGGGCTCGGTGTTTTTCGGTGAAAACCAGTAAACCCGATAAGAAATAATAACTCCAAGACGGTTTTACAGAAAATTGTTGGAAAACGATAGAGCCTGAATTGCAGCTGGCTTTAAATAATAATAACAAAAAGGTACCCAGGCAGGTTTCATTGGACAAATTGCATATTTACTTTGTGTTGACTCGCTAACTGGGTTAACTGTCCGCCAGGTAGCTGCTTGCTTCGGAACCACACCCATTATATCGTTCCTTTTTCTTACCGGTACTGGAGCGTTTTTCAAGTATTCGGGTTAGGATCATGTTCTCAGAAGGTTCGGAAATTCAGTTTTCCTCTCCTATTTTTTTCAGCATATAGGAAGCGATAAAGGTCTATATATAATTTTTTTATGGCGGCCGTTGTGGTAGACGGCCGCCTAGGCCTTCTTACCACAACCTGCCATCCACCCTGACCCAAGCCTGTGCGAACTGCGAACTCCGGGCGACAGCGAATGCGACGCCCCGTTCTACGCCCGCTAGCCCTGGACTCGATCAAAGAGGGCAGCGCACCGGGTAAGGACGGGATCACATGGCGCATGCTGCGCAGTCGAATGGGAGCCGGAAAGGCGAAAACTCTTAGAAGAACTTAACGACGTCTGGGCGTCGGGAGAACTACCATCCGAATGGAAGCACTCGGTGGTGTACCCCATCCCGAAGCCGGGGAAAAGGCCGGATTGCATCCAAAGCCTGCGTCCTATTTCACTCACGTCTACGCTGTGCAAGCTCGTCGAGCGACTGGTGCTGACTCAGCTTTCTTAAATCTTAGAGGAAGCTGGGGACTGCCCTCACTACGACGCTGGGCAGACTGGGTTCCGCCCCGGCCTGTGCACCCACGACAGCCTACACCTGCTCAGGGGCTTTGTGGGCCAAAAGGCGGCGGTACACCAACAAGGTACCCGGGCTCTTGGTGGCGGTCGACCTCAAGAAAGCCTTTGACACCGTTGACCATTCGGCGGTGATCGAGGCACTCGAAGAGAACGGCGCGAGCACCCGCACCGTTAACATCGTTAAGAGTTTCCTCAGGAATCGCACCTTCGAGATCAGCTCGGGCGCCAAGCAACCTCGCACTTTCAGCAACCTCCGTGAGTGCCTCAAGGAGCCATACTCTCGCCTACCCTTTTCAACTTGGTGATGAGAAAGATAACGAGAGCGTTGCGCCGTCCCCCACCTTCAACACACAACGTATGCAGACGACATCACCCTTTGGGTGGACCTCGGAACGCAAAACTTGACACCGAGGAAACGCTAGCCACCATGCAGACGGCCTTGGACACACTCGACCAGTGCCTGCAGACCACAGGCATGCAGCCCTCCCGGATAAGACGGCGTTCTTGATCGTCGGCGCCCTCGAGCACTCCAGAGGTCAGATACACCCTAACCCTGGGCGGTCAGCCCATTCAGCGCTCTCCTGAGCGCTGGATTCAGGTACTGGGGTCCCGCTGCACGAGCAAGGTGGCGCACAGGAATGGATGAAGCAACTAAAACCCGCATGGCGACGGCAACTCCACCAGATTAAAAGAATAGGCAACCGCTTCGGTGGCGCAGGCATGCAAACCATCCGCTTGCTAACTCAGGCAGTCCTCACATCGAAAGCCTGTTGCTGGGCCACGCCCCGACCTGACCAAGGCACAGCACAAGCAGCTGGAAGTCTTGCATCGAGAATGCCTGCGTGCTGTTGACAGGCCTTTCAAGACACACCAGAACGGAAAAGCTGTACCGATACTCTCGGACCTTCCTACTTTGCAAGCCATTATCGAGACCCGCGTAGCCGGCCATCATAGGCGCCGAACCTTGACTGAGGGCCGGTCAGTGTCTCCTGGAACTACAGGGTTGGCGGCCATTCGTAGCAGAGGAACCCGCCTTTGAGAAGCATACCACCCTGGGAAGACGTTATGGTGAGACAACCGAAACCGCTCACTCGCAAGGAGAGGCCTGAAGACCACCCTGAAGTAAGGGCCGCACTTGCAGCGCGTACAGACCTCGTGGCGCACGTGGTCTTCACAAAGGCCGTGGTGTGAAGAAACAAAACGCGCCACCCTAGCGTATGCGACCGGTCGGAACTGCTGCGCTCAGACTCTCCAATACGACAGGAAGCCCAGCACAAGTCGTCTCGAACTTGATGCCATACACCTAGCGCTCTCTCCCGCATACAAGAACTTTGCGACCGAGCAGACATTCTTAATCGTATAACAATCTTTACGGACTGCAGGAGGCCCTCACACGCCTGGGAAAGACCCCTCGCGAAGGCACGCTCTGCCATCGGATCAAGAGCCTGTGCTCCGATTTGTTAACGGCTAAAGATATCGAAGTACGAGTGGATTGGGTCCCGGGACACGCAGGCGGCGTCGGTAACGAGGCCGCTTACACGTGGGCGAGCGAGCACAGGGAAGACCGCTCCAACTTAGGAATCTCAGTCCCGCTCGCATTGCCGGACCCAGACCCCTCGAACAGAAAGCTGTGGCCCGCCAAGAAGATCGCCGTCGGCTGCAAGAACAGACACCTTACAACCCCGCACCGTAAACCAACACTCTAAAAAAAGGGTGTAGTGGGTACACCCAAAGGGGTGTAAGTGCTGCCACATATACTACACCCACAAAGGTGTACAGGTACACCCTAAGACTAGGTGGATACATACACCTGTTTTAAGGGTGCATATGTACACCCTTTTATACACCTTCAGCATTCGAGGGGTGCACATATACACTCCATTATGGGGTGTGTAACTACTACTCCCTTACACCCTCACTGTCGTTTCGGTGTGCAGGTACACCCAAATTTGAGGTGTAAACGTATTCCCTTTGTACACCCACGTAATTTTCGGGGAGTACAGATACACCCACCAACAGGGTTTTACTATCGCACCGTTGTTTACACTCACCCCGCTCATAGGGAACATAGATACACCTCATTCAATGGTGTACCATTGCACCTTTTGTGCACCAACCTCAAGGAAACCCATAAGAAATGTACGCGCCCAGGTGGTTTCGAAAAGGCAGGTAAACAGACACAAGGGTTTGTTTTCAAATCTCCTTGAAGTTTATTAGACAGCCTATTCCGTAAACAAGTACAAACGTGCAAGCAATCCGTGATATGCGAAGATGTATAGTGAAGCTGTTACACAACTGAGAAGATTACTGAGCAAACAAGAACCGGGTGATTCTTAGGTAGTGTCTATTCTCTTAGCAGCCGGCAGAATTATCTACCCGAAATTCTGCCGGCAGTCGCACACTCATTGATGATACAATCACTTCATCGAACGACGTTTCATCGACACGCGATATTTCATCGTATCAACTTGCTTTCTTATCGTAGCTTCCTTTTCTTTCCTCTGCATGGGTTGCCTTAGAGTGTACCCGCGAAATGATATGCTACGGGTGCACTGGTGGAGTAATTTTGTAACGAACCGCCGCAGACTGACTTCACAGCGACGTGAGCGAGCGGGCTGGGTTGGTGAGCACGCGCCTCAGAGCACGCGCGACGAAATGTTCCTACAGCGTGCATTTCGCGTAACGAGTGACGATGAAACGTTAGTGTCGACGAAACGTGTCTACGGGTGCGTACCAACCGAAAAGCTGTCCATCAACACGTTTTCACGAAACACTGGGAGATAACAGATTAGTATTCTACCTGCAGTTATCACATGATTGTGAACAGCTAATGTCAGGCGACTGCCGATAGATTTTTGGGAAATTGTTCTCCCGGCTGCTGGGAAATAGCCGCCGCCTAGTTTTCGAGGTAATCCGAACGGAACGGTCAATTACTGCAAAGCGTAGGTAGCAGCGCACTTACGATGAAAATACCGGACTTAAAATACGTAATCCGAGATATATGTCGACACGGGCGCTGCAGACACCAAACACAACAACGAAAGCAGTGAGGTACTGTGAAGATTCAACACGATGTGGCAGAAGCAGTAATTTGCCATACCGAACACTAAACGCCTCACATGAATTCCTTGGGCTTTTTGAAGGAATCGCTTGTTGCCGATGCACGCGTAGGACTTTTCAAACACCGGAAACGTCGGTACCTCGAATACGTTGTCGCGGACGAAATCTCCGGCAGCCCCGCTGGTCGCAGCACAGTACACAAGAAACTAGGCCGGGAATCAGACATTCCGGGATTGGAAAGAGCTATACGTCCACTCGTGAAAACTTTACACATGATCCGGCTCCTGCCATTACCCGCGCTCAGGACAGCGGAGTCAAGGGATGAAAAAGAATCCGGTTCATTGGTCCGGCGACTGCGCACCTTCTTCAAGCTTCAACCAGGAGAGAAAAGAGGTCAGAGAAAAACAACAATCCTTCAAGGCCAAGAAGGTGCCCTCGCAAAGGCTTATCTTCAGGGTTATTCCAACAATAGACACGACGAAAGGATTTGTCCCTTCTATCCTCTTGAAAGTTCGACCCAAAGTTAATAGTGCAGTGGGTGCTAGTCGTGGCCTTGGCCTCAGGCAGGTGCCGTTCTCTGCCTTATCTCTAGCCTGGAGACTATAGTCACGTGATCCTAATCGGAGACCGATTGAGCCAAAACAAGCATAGCGTCTACTCTACTGTCAATACCGAGTGAACAGAACAGGCTGCATACTTCCTAAGAGCTGTCCGACTCAAAAGTGACCCCCAAAAGGAATCCAGCACAAACAGACCGGGGCGCCTGGCTAGCGTGGAGGTGCACTGATACACCTAGAGGTTTTTAAGGGAGAGGAGGATGCTCATTGTCGGTGTACAAGTACACGGGCTTGGCAATCTTTCAGGAAAAGGGTGCATGTGCGCCTGATACGACTTACTACACTCTTTTTCTTAGAGTGAAGGGACTGCCTAGGAGGGCGCAAGTGCTGGTACCAAAACCCGCACCGGCGCTGCGCTCACAGAGGATGTGGTAGCCAGATGGCGAGACTACAAGCCACGGAGGGCCGCCCACCAGATCAGACGCCGGAGAACGAGGAAGCGTCGGGATCAAAAGCGCCGGTAACTTGCACTACGTGCTCTGCCGGCGTTCTTCCCACTATTCAGAACCTCTTGTGGGACTGCACCGGCTTACAAGAAAAAAGAGCCAAGTACCTAAACCCAAGCATCCAAAATCTGCAGGACTGGGTCACCCCAAAAAACGACGCCCATACTAAAGAGACACTACTCTCGTTATGGAAGTTTGCACGCTCGACTGGCGTCGACCACAGAATGTGAACTTGTCCTTCCCTAGCACCCCTCCCACTGAGGCCATAGTGCCATCCCTTCTACAATAAAGAATATCATCATCATATATAATTTTTTTTTCTGACACCAAAAATGGACACCGAAAAACACCGAATCTTTGGGAAAGTATCAACCCCGAAAAAAGAAAACAGAATCACCCGAACATATAGAGAAAAATCAACTCCCAAGACACAATGAACACTACCAAGAAATTTTTGAATCAGATAAGAGTAAGTTCCGAAACTTTGGAACGTTGTCTGGAGTGCTAGGTTTACATTTGGGTGATGACTGAGCGTTAACTCAACAATGCAAAATAAATTTTCCTATATATATAAAAAAAGCTTACTTTCTGAAAGCCGAGAGCGAGATGAAAACCGTCTTCTGCTCCGCTGTTTAGTCATACGGAATGTTATACTGAACTAACTGCGTCACACCAGGGAGCATTTCGCAGCCACACTCGCGATTCGAATGAGTAATCCTTCGTATTAAAAAACAAAATAAAAAAACGCGAAAACAAATCTAGTTTTCGAGCACGGCCGTCTTGAGTTTTTTTTTTACTGTGAACAGATACCGTAAATAACTACTTAAAAAACTTAGTCATGAACATTATTAGTTAATGAAAAATTGAGAGCAACGATTGTCCTTGCCCATTGCATCCTCCTAAGAGCATAACCTAAATGTAAAAATTAATTTTCGCTTAACTTCTATGGTTTCTTTTGTGGGATGGGGAAAATTGAACTCTGAGCGCTGTACACCTAAAACATCGAAACTCTTGTTATGATATGGTTTAACTCGATTCAGTGGACATATCTTAAGTATTTTGTCTTTTATTTCGAGCTTAGAAAGATTATTGTTATATGAACAATAAACATTAAAAGTCCGCCGTCAAAACTTACGAGTTAGTAGGCAGCTTGTACTAGAAAATTAGATCTGCTAACCAAAAACCACGCGTAAGGAAGAAAAAAAAGAAAGGAAAACGCGTTAACCATGAATGGAGTGGTTAGCTTCGAAACGAACAAAGGCAGCTGGAAGCTTTGATCACGGCAGATAATTGAAAAATCAAACGTCTTCATTCTTTCTTGGGTACTTTGCATGAACGGAGAATTAGAATATTATGGACTTGCAGAGAATGAAGAAATTATAAATTCCAGGCTTCGCAGAAAATTAAATTAGTTTGTCAACAAAAAAATGTTAAAATCGGGGAAAGAAAATATTTTTTATTTTAAATTCTGTCTCATGAAGCAGGCAGTTTTTTGGCCTTTTCAATGAAACTGTCAAGTTTCGAAAACCTTGACTTCACGTTACAGCCGCCATAATGGCAGTGCAGCAATGAAGGTTCTATTGCTATGATAATAAATCTTCATGGACCGTACAAAACAAAGCAAAGATAAGTTCATGTAGAAGCTCGATTTGATATATAAAAAAAGGAATGCCTAGAGAAAGAACGTTTCCTTTATGATTGTTCACCCCTCAAAAGATTTTTTATATATTTATATTCCAGCGAAATGTTTGTAACGGAAGAGGTTCAAGCAAACGGCGCTTTATATTGAGCGTCTATCTGGATCTATAAAAACAACACAAAAACGAATGCGGTAGGGAATGTAATTTTTATTTTTCTCTTAAAGAAGTTTAAGCGGAAGTGAGTGCCCTAAACAAAGCACGAGTTGAAAAAAAAAAGTTTGATTAAGTTGAGTTTTTTTTATTTATATAAACATGGAATACGAAATGATTCGCTTCGAAAGAGTAATAACAACAACGCAAAGCAAATAAAATAAAAAAAGAAATGTGGAGGAAGATTCTAGAGTTCTTTAGTGTAACGACAAAGGACAACTTTTGGAAGTTGTCGTTTGTCGTTGTTGTCCGTCCCTTTGTCCCTTCCTCCTACTCGTTTCATTAATCTTCGTGTTTTTTTTTTGTAAACTGCGCTTTACTGGTAACAAGTTGTCCAATATTTTCGAAATAAAGTGTTCGATAGGCTTTGTTTATTTTATTTAAAGCAGAACAATCGTATTAAGAGAGCAAAATAAAGTTAGACTTACTTTCTTGGTAGCTGATTGTGTAAACTTCTAAGGTGGACTCTAGGGGCGAACTGAGAAAAGAACGAAACTTGTGACGTTTGACAGCGGGGCTGGTTTTTTCTTTTTTCCTGTAAGGTTCGTACTCAGGTACCGCAGCCCTTTGGGCCAAAATGTAGTTTTTGTTCGGGAATTTAGGGCCTTAAAAACCCCAAGAAATCTAGACAGCGCCAAGCTTGATCTTCATTGAACTGAGGCATCGGTCTCTCGGCCATAATTCGCCAAACAAAAGTGCAAAAGATAGGCTTAACTGTGGCGTAGTTCGCGTTGTCATCTGGCATCTTTGGGCCTAAATCGCCAAAGAAGTGCCAAGTGTTATAGACTTCGCTTCTGGTTGCTCGATGGTAAGATGACTACTTTAAGCCTAAATCGCAATGCAGGTACCAGACTTAGGTTTCATTTGTAGTATGGTTTGGCTCTCACCTGGAATCTTTAGCTCAAGTCTGGCACTTTGACAATTATCTGGGCGAGCCAAACAAAAACCATGAAAACGATAAAAAAAGTACTCGTGCATTAACTTAACGCCTTGGAACAAAACTATAGTAAGCCCCACTTTGCCCCCCCCCCCCCTATGATTGCCAAGCTTGTGCTTAGGACTATCTCTAGAGCGCGCTGCCCCTGTAGATTTTGAGTGTTAAAAGCCTTAACGTTGTGCGTAAATGTCAGGAAACAACTAATATAAAAGAAACTAAAACCGAAAATAAAGGTCTGCCTCTCTCTCAAAGCGTGTAGCTAATGGGAAAACGGTTTTGACAATATATGAAAAGCGTCCCGATTTGAAGTTTTAACGTTTCTTAGAAAACACTCAAAGCAAACCTTTGGAAAAGGCAATTCAAAGCGTAAAATATATTTCGATTCTATGAAACACCATGTTTAGGAATGAATGCTTGCAGTGTGTGTTAGGTTAACTGTATCTATCGACAACTTACGAAACGCAGGGTGTGATGAGTTCTGAGCATCTCATCATCACTCCTCGGCCAGTGAAATTTCGGTGTCGGCTGACAAGAACGGCGAGTACCCAATCATTGAGCAAAAAGCGCTAGCATAAAAAACAGCATTATTTAAGCTGTCGTTGGCTACAGCAGCATATTAAATACAATCCAACTCTAACGGCATCGGCAGCTGCACCACCAACAGCAGTAAACCGAAAGTAGGCAAAATGAGTATATTAAGCGTGCATTTAAGTGTTTCAGAGTATACTGCGACCAGACTTGTACCGTACCCTCGTTACACGCTATCAAATTACTTGTAATCGATCACTATTTTGAGTAGTTTTGTAACCAATAGAATACATTTATTAGGAATAAATAACGGGAGCAATCTGATTACTTTTGAAAATACTAAGATTACTTGTAACCGTTACTCTTTTTCCTTCCGTTCTTAATGGCTGCCCTTTGCACCTTTGTGCCACTTTCCAACCAAGGAATCCCCGAGTTCTTCACCAAGTAATCCTCAAACCAAACCTTCGACAAGATAATGGTGTACCAAAATGTGCTCTAGGACCCATTCTGCGAAACCGGAGCGCGGCTCACGCTGACGAACTGACACCTTCCTACGAGACAATCCCAGACACAATCCCGCCTGCTTCACGCTCTAAGAGGTAGAGAACTGTGTAAAGCATCTGGCGAAGGACCGCTCCGAGCTCAGCAGCATCGCGCAGTGGCCGAGAGGGCCGCGAGGGGGCAATGAAGGCAGGAGGATCTTTTTATCAAGTTTTTATTTAACATTACTGTCAGCCGTCATTTGAAGGTCATTACAGGAGAGGTGAACAGTTGATACAAAAAAAAAAAAACATACACAGTCGTATAGTAGTTTTAACACACGACACACAAAAATGTAACATTGTCAATAAATTAGTATATCCATCCATCCAGGCTTTTTCTTATTGGAAAAACAAATGTTTTAAAGACGACTCAAATGTAGACATATCTGTTGAGTTTACAACACATTGTGGAAGACCGTTACATTCTTCAATTGTTTATGCAGAAAAAGGAATCTTTAAAAAACCTATATTCTACCGCCGTAGTATGGTTGAACTGCCTTGTCATGATTTAACCTTCGTGATATCTTATGCCCTTCTTCCAGATACAACTCCGGGTCAATTTTTAGTTGCTTATTATAGAGGGAAAAAACAACAACTTAAGTCTCGCAATCCTCCGTCTAGTTTCTAATGGCTGGAGACCACACTGATTCAGCCTTCTAGACACAGAGTGTTCGTCTGTACTTAGAGAAATGTTTTATAATTTTTCTTTTTCTATCTTCTTATTAGGACTCCATACCACATTCGCATATTCCAAATTATGACGTATCATTATTTTGTAAGCCGTTGACTTTGCGTCTCTAGTAGCATTTTGCTTCGTCCTATGAAGCATAGACTGCGATACCTGAAGAGCAAACATTATCAATATGGGTCCGGCATTCTAAGTTGTGTGAGACGGTGACATCAAGGTACTTGAAACTGTCCACATTACTCAAATTACTCAAGGATAAAAAGAAAGGAGGACGAAGTGGAAACGAACGGGCAGTTAGGCTTGAGCAGAGCCTGGGGTACGGCAAGCGAGTAAAGGCTCCAACCTAACAGTTTACAAACAGAATTCGGACCAGAACTGGTATTTCATACAGCTGTTTATTTGATCCCTTTGCGTCTTCGAGGCTCAATATTGTTTATATTGCGCAAGCGTAATTCCGCAAGCGAGAATACTACACAAGTGGGATTACAGCGCCTTCTCTTGGAAACCAATTAATCCTCTCGGTTACCATTTTCTCGGGAGAAGCAAAACCCAACACATAATAAACGGCAATGGCAGCGACAGCAGCAAACAGGAATAACAGCAATACCAACAAAAATAATACCGACACGAAACTAGAAAACCACCACCAACGACAGCAACGTCCCGTTCGCCAACGCCGAGGTATCGTGGCAACACGGAATCGCCGAAACGAAAGTTCTTATATTGGAGAGGAGCGTCGAAAGAATCCCCGGTTTCGGCTCACCTAATTAATTTTTTTGTGTGTGTGTGGCCGTTATTCGTTTTGTTGTTTCGGTTTGTCAGGTTAGTTTCGTTGGATGATACCGACGCATCCTTCCCCGTGCTGTTGGGAAGTGTGCAATTCCCTGGAGTGCAAAATCAATAGACCTGTTGCAAAACGTACAGCGCCACGACGGCAGGGACTTTCGGGAACCCTCGGTACAGATCACGCGCTTTCTCGTTGCGCCTCCGCGACTGCGCGCGCGTCGCGGCAGCTAGCGCCAGAAACCGTCGCAGCCATCCGCCATCCCGCCCATCCGCCGGAACGTCGTACGTCGTTGGCGGCGTACCGTATCTGCGGCAGCGTAAACGCATCGCGAAAGGTGATTTGAATACGTTATTCGTCGTAACTTATCTTCACGTCTTGCAGTGTCACAGAATCCACTTATTTTGCACCGCGACCGTGGCAGGGTTCGACTAGGTTCGACAAGGCGTTGGCACAGCAGACGACAGAGGCGGTGCGGTACAAAGGAGAGAGGTGGAAAAAAAGGCAGACCCTCTCCCCCGTGCGCTCGTCGCTAGTCCGACGATCCGACTCGGCTACTCGGCTCTGTGGTGCTCGAACGTTGTTGCTATGGTAACCTGCGCCTGCTCGCGTATGCCACGTGGTAGCGGGAGGAAAGACGATGGGAGGGGGCGTACCGAGTACTCCCATTATTGGTCGCGCGGCGCGCGCGGGCTTTGGGGATTTTTCCAAAAGGTATATTATGTTGTGTGTATACAGGTTCAGCCAGGCGGAAGTTAGTCGGCCGAAATGGCCGCTCGGTGTCTCTCCCGTAGGTGAGAAATATAGCTAGTGCACAACTGCTAGCCTTTGGTCCTAACGTGCACCACGCAGTAGTGATACACCATAACACGCCGGTACGGTCCTCATCCAGATCGAAACGGGCAGGGGTGGGGATTGAACCCAGGAACAATGGGTCCTGCAGCGAGAAGCACTCGCTCCACGTGCTCCAAGTTGGGGTACGTTAACTTACTTGGATACTAATCTCCCTTTCCTGGTGTATTCTGGCAATATAATTTTGTAAATGTTTGATGGGTGCGCTGCAAAACAGCAAACTTATAAAATTGTCATGATTGACTTCTTTTTTAGAAACATTCCCCTACTTCTAATAACAAAATAAATAATTACTGAACATACGAGAACCTATAGCTAGGGTTGCGCAAATCGAAAACAGTTGCACAAAGAAAAAAAGTTGCTCGCGCGATGAGATCACCCGCTGTGCATTAACTATGCTCGAGCTAAACGACCAGTTAACAAACACCTCGTCGCGAAATTTCGTTCCAGCGAACATATTCTTAAAAACGCTGGATCCTGTTTGAAAGTTAGTCTAGCCTCCACATTCTAAAATAAGATCGTCAAAAAAAAAAACAGACAGCAAAAAAAAAAAAAAGCTTAACAAGTACAAGGTTAGAAAATCGGTAAAATTAAGTGCGAAATTTAGAGGGGGGAAAGTGTAAGTGTTTTTTGTTAGCAAGCGCAAACACCCACCCGACACAAAAGTCTGAGACACTACCACCATTCCTCCACAGTAAAGATGGCGGCGGCGGAGAAGCTGCAACGCAAAACCGCATTTTGAAAGTCGACGAAAAGATAGTGTGGGCAACGGAAAATTCATCCCTGCACACCGCAGTGTGAACGCCTGACTACCTTCTTCTTTTCATCGTAAATGGTGCAGTTGAGGAGAAACAGTGTTTTAATGCCAGCAATTATAACAGGTGTTAAACGCACCTAGGATTGCCAATTTACTCGATGTCACCAAAACTTGAGGAACTTGAAATACCTTTATCCCTCGGAGTCAGACAGAGCTTTAGAGTCAGGCACGTGACGACGCAACGTCTGTACGTGAGCATTCCACGAATAACATGGTAAAAAGCAATATGGCAAGCTCTCAATTATAGTCCTTCATGCTTTAGCAACGAATGTTATATATTCGATTCGTCTAGGTTTCAAGAAATAGCAATGTTTATTTATTGAATGAGTTAATTTAATTTACATTGTACGACATTGTGCCCCAAGATATATGGGAAACTCAATAAAAAAAAAAGAAACTGTGCGGACATATTTACTCCCACACAAGACACAAATATTGGAGTGCTAATTGTTAATTACTGATTTCAAACCCATGGCTTTAATTTGAATATTTGTGGGACACATCGAAAACTACTAGATACACCCCCATTACAATGATTTAAGGCACGCGTGGCATTTTACGGCGTTCCACAAAAATGCTCACGTTTGACGTGTTTCTGGGTTTCGGTTTCTTATCGGAGCGCATCTAAGCTCATATCTGCGCTTATGTCATTGTAACATGGGTGTATTTAGTGGTTTTTGATGATACCCAGCAAGATTCTGAGTTGACTATCGCTTATTTGTTAAATAAAAAAAAAAAAGATACTTTAGGTTTTAAAATGGAACGCATGTGTTCAGTGTGCAGAGTGCGGGAATATAAAGGAAGATCAAAGGAAAAACAACATGGCGATACTAAAACAGTCGGTGGATCAAGAAGGCACCGGTGCAAAGATTTTAAGCTTCTTAAGTCACCGTCAAAGTGCACCGAAAGTTGATCTCCAAGTTTCCTATTAGGGCCAGCTTCTTCAGAAAATCTTTTGAGGGATTAGAAGGCGGACTTGCTTTCCCTGACCCAGTAAGGCGTACACACGACAGAAAACAAAATTGAAACAGGAAAATGGTTAAGTGAGCCAGCTTTGAAGGTAAGATTAAAAAGATATTTTCTGCCTGAAGTGAAGAAAAAAGATGTAACGCACTATCGTGCAGTATATACGTGCTTATTAGGAGCCTTTGGTCCGTAGGATTGGGGAAAATTTTAAGCCTAATCTGAGGCATGTTTCTTAGAAATACATATATTTTTATTGCGTAAAGATAGAGCTTATTTCAATTTTAGGCGAGAAAAAGAACAGCTTGTTTCAGCCTACTGGAGGAAAAAAGAAAGTGTGTGGGATATGAAATCATTAAAAATTGGGACATTTATTTTTTATCACGGCTATAGCCTGCGTGCTCATTAGAAGGATATTAATTCTTTATTATCGCGTATTTTCTTTTTACTTTACTGAAGGATTGTAGTTCTGTTTATTTTTTTCGCACTGTGCTAAATTACAAGAATCCTTCGCGAGGAAGGATTAAGAAGATCAGGATCAGATGTCCTGTTGGCTCCACTCTCATGCCACTGCACAGACTATACGAGTTAAAACTATGAGAGAGAGAGTGGAGGAGGTGAGGGCGCGATGGGACGCCAGAATGCCGAGCTATGATTGGAGCGATGAGTTGGGTAAGCGCAAAGCTAGCTGTTTTTGTTAGGGTGCCTTCATGTGCGCTCTGCTAGGGTGATGCCACCCTTTGTGACCTACCACTCGCCGACAGGCCAGCAGCCATTTTGGTTCTCGGCGATAATCGGTGGGGCTCATAACCCTCCCGGAAGCAAGCACCTTATCTCACAAGTTCGGAGCAGCGTTGTGGAACCCACGGGGGAGGATCAGCATTTCCCCCTCGAATGGGAGGACCGATGGACACAAAGGCCACTTTCCGGCGCACGGGGAAACAATGAGAGGAACAAAATGGCGGTGGAAGAGGGTGTGGGAAAGGGAAACAGGCAGTTGGCATCACTCTATGCGAAGCGCACATAAAGGCACCCTAGTTTTTGTCTATATACTCACCGTTCGAACGCTAAACGCCGGCGTGCAGTGGTCGGCGTTCGTGATTGAACGGTGAGTAGAGGCAAAGGCAGCTAACTTTGCGTTTATACCCACTAATTGTTCCAACCAGCGCTTGTAGTAGACCATGATGCAACGCTGCATTCACGGCTCGAAATCTCCGCCGGCCATGCGTGCTCGGAAAAAGCTTTAAAGTAAGTCGTTTGGCTTGTTTCAGAACTCAGATCGACGCGTTTTTGTTGACATCACATCGCCTGGTTTGAGAAAAAGGGGGGGGGGGCGAGGGAAGGGGGGGGGGGACGGGACGAGTCTGTGGTAAAGCACGCCTTAGTGATTCACGCACTGGCATTTAGCGGGATCCCAGATCTCCTTACGCTTTCGGTCTAACGCGTGAATCGCCGAGATGCTGTTTACCTAAGCCCAGTCTTGTGCGGTACTCCCTTGTAATCGAGTTCTTTTCCGATACATGTTGTAATCATTCGAATATGTTTATTAGGAAGCAATACGAAGGGCAATATGGTCACTTTTGGAAGTACAAAAAAAACTTGTAATCGTTGTTGGTTTTCTTTCCTCGCTATGGTGCCTTTCGTTTATGCCAAATTCCTCCCAAGGAGTCATCGGACCAAGTCTTGGTTTACCGAAATTGATTAAGATGATAAGTTGGTAATAGTTCGGTGATTTAATTCCAATAACGGAGAGTGCGAAAGACCCGCTTTGCAACCGAGAGAAATATCTGTCGCTTTAAAAGCTAAAGTAATCGTAAAAAAGTATTGGTTACGTTTTTCGAGTAACGGTTAATAACTTTGCATCCCATGTAATCAAGTAATCTAACTGAGCACCCTTCCCTTCTCTCTCTCTCTCTCTATTCACTCAAAACAGGCCACGTGACGCCCATAAAAACGCGCCAGCCAGGATGCCGGAATGACCCTGTTGACCTCTACACAAGCCTTTTCCGAAGGCGTCGACAAGATTCATATCGATGACATTCGTCTGCTTTCGTGTTCTGTCCGCTACGTCTTTCTGTGCTTGGAGGCAGGCAGTGCTCTCTGGATCGCTCGAGTTTTTTTCGCGTCGTGTTAAACCAGCGGCTGCCAAATCGCTCGGGGACATAAAGGAGCATCGGCTGGTATTAGATTCTTATACATACCGGTTTTTGTTTCAACTTGAGACGAACCGGCGCTCGAGAAGTCGGCTTATCGGCGGGCAAGATGGCCCAGGCGGACGCTGCCAGACATCTCCGGAGAGGAAGAAAAAATCGAACGGAGTACCGATTGGACCTCTTGAGTTTTGCGGTCGACTGAACAGTTTGCTTGCTTCTGCGTGTTACCACTGCTGGACCAAAAAAAAAAGAATAAAAATATCGGCGCTGACGAAGAATTGCTTAAGTGCGAGCAAACAGGAAAAAGAGCGGAAGGTGTCACCGGCAGGGACGCAGATGGCTTGGTACGTTGCATTTCGTAGTTTTTCGAACACGCTGCTTGGTAGCGTGTCCGGAAGTGATGTCAGGTGCAAGAGCTCATGTACTTGTAGAAACTACGGATCGCAAGATCCAATCACGAACCAGTTAGAGACCACGTGGTGCATTGCTCACACGTGCCTAGCCGCGCGCACTGATACGTATGCGAAAAAAAGGCACCCGAGTAGAACATTTAAGACTGACCAAATAATGAGGGGTGTTTAACTGCGTACGCAACATGAACGCAATTGACACATAGCGTTTGTTATTTTGATCTTGTGATCCGAAACGGGAATGACTGCCGATATGTACGACTAACACAGGATCACACTTGTCTCGAGCATAAGGTAATTATTGAATTGCAATTAACTCTATCTGTGGCTCGTTATAGGGCTACAAATTCAGTATACCGGCATTTCGTACAAATGTGTCTATAGAGTTTCGAATACAACTACAGCTACAACTAGCCCATGTAGTACAATGTATCGTCCAAAAATGTAGGACCTCGAAAAAAGCTTTCATAAAAGCCGAGGTAGAACCAAATTTTACATTCTGTGGTCGCAAGCTGAGTATCTTGTTCTTAAATTGACAAACAAGTGCAGGAGTTGGGCTTCACTGTTGGTTGTTTGTTCTGACCAGGCATCTTTGGGTGATGTATGGCACTTGTGCACTCCTGTGGCAAACTAGAGAAAAGCCAAAATTCGTGTTTTCTCTGGCTAGTTAAAACCATTGCAAGCTTCATTTTCCCTGACTAGCGTCTTGGAGCAACACCCTATTATAATAATAACAAATAATAATAATAATAATAAGATATCTTTATTCAGACTTTGCGTCTAGGCTGAGGAAGCAAAAGGCGATCTAACGCCGCCTGACGAGGCTCCCCAGCCCTACACATCACTCAGCAGAAAAAAAAATAATAAAGAAAATGCATGAAATAACTAATCAACGGCGGACATATCAAAAGCGGTCACGTATTGACCATACAAAACACTTATAACTGCCTATACAGAAATGATTACTTTATACAATACTAAATACATAACAAAGTTAAAATGACAGAATGACAGGCACAAATTAGCACTAAGGAGAGTCTGATAAGAAGTAATTTTTTGCACTCTTTTTAAAGCTATAAAACGACATAGCACTTATAATCATTTCTTCAATCTCCCGATATCTGTTTAAAAATTCAGGTACCTGATATTCCAAGCTTTGTATTCCATAATTTGTTCTCGTCTTTGGTTTGACATATTTTTCTTCTCTGAAATTGTATTGGTTTTTTTTACGAGGATACTGCTCATGAAATGCGGCTTGGTCATTTTTGATATTTTTATATATTTCTATTGCAAATTTAACATTAAAAAGTTGTTCAACACGCAATAGGGAATACTTTGAAAAATAAGGGGCGGTGTGCTCTCTAGAAGGTAAGTTTTCGATGCAGCGAACTGCTTTCTTTTGAAGAATAACGAGTTTATTAAGATTGCTTTTTGTAGTGGACCCCCAAACTAACAGACAATAATGAAGATGTGAGTGAACAAGACTGTAGTACAGTTGACGCTTGAGCCAGCTGGGGAGGAGATGCTTAATTTTATTCAGAATACCAACTGATCTAGATATTTTACCACAAACATAGTTTATGTGACATGACCAGTTTAGCGTTTCCTCGAACCACACACCTAAAAATTTGTAAGAGGGCACTCGCTCAATTATCTCGGTTTGGAATTTTATTGAAATATTATGGTCATATGCTTTATTTCTCGACTTGAAGATAATGTATTTTGTTTTACTGATGTTCAATTCTAGTTTATTTAGCTGTAGCCACAGTGATAATCGTTCGAGCCAAGTGTTTACCATGTTCTCAAGCTTATTAGGATTTTTATCTGTAAGAAAAACATTAGTGTCGTCGGCATATAATATAATATCTGGAGTTTGTGCTATGTTAACTAGGTCATTTATGTATAAAAGAAAAAGCAACGGACCTAAAATTGACCCCTGGGGAACACCATACTTAATCTGCTTCAGCTCAGATTGGAAGCCATTGATGACAGTGTATTGTAAGCGATGAGATAAGTAGTTTCGAATTAAGTCTAATGGGATACCTCTTATTCCGTAGAATGGTAGTTTTTGAAGAAGCACATCATGTTTGATAGAGTCGAAAGCTTTTCGAAAATCTAGAAAAAACACCGATTGTATATAACTGGTTTTCAAAATTATTGATTAATTTATTTTTCATGTTTAATAACGCCATTTCTGTAGACTTTTTCTTCTGAACCCCATATTGCTGTTTGCGCAATTAAGTTTTCTTAGCTAGATAACAGACCAATTTGCCATTGATGACTTGTTCTAGGATTTTCGAAAACAATGGTAGTACCGATATGGGTCTATAGTTATTCATATCATGCAATGACCCACCTTTATGCAAAACACGCACTCTAGCGACCTTCATTTTATCAGGAAAGATTCCTCGAGATGCGCAAGGTAGGACCCTTGGATTGCCAAACTTGACCCAAATTAGGTTTCCGACTGGTTTGCTACCCGGAGCCATTACGCAAGAAAAACCCCGCGAGAGGGAACGGAGTCTTCCTTAGAAAACCGTCCATGTCCATAGTATACTCTCGCTTAGTGGAATATCTGCTGTATGCACAACAGTAAAAACTAATAATATAAAAAAACCTGAATATTAAGTTGACCGACGGGAGTACCGACGGGGATACTGAATACTGGTGGGAACAGCCCCCCTTTAAACGAATGTCTAAAACAGGGGCTAAAGACGGAAACAGAACCCGGGAAATCGTAAAAGCTTACTATAATACCATCTCCCCCCCCCCCCCCCAAAAAAAAATATATATATACAGACGAAGAAAATAATGAATGTTGACAGGAATGCAGAAAGAAAAAAAAAAAGACTATAATTGTTCGTTTTTTTTTTTTGCTGACGAGTTGAAGTTGTTTGAGTGCTTGTCAAATGCATTTGTCTTCCTAGATCATGATGTAGAAACAGCTCAAAAAAATACGGACAGAGCAGAAGAAACACGCCAAAAGGACGAAAAGAACACGGCACTCTGGGGATCAGTGCTCGACTGTCACTCTTCGGGATCAGTGGGTAAGTGAAGCGTAAATAGCGCATTCGGAAAAAAAGAAGAAATTGAATTTTTGTACGCGAGAGTGAGAGGTAGCCACGTTCTGATGCGACGGCTATGGAGTTCATATAGGACAAGGAGTCTGACACATGTCTGAACCACAGTGCCTGTTTGGTTTCTTCTTTTATTTTTCGTACTTTGTTTCAAGTTTGTCCTGTTTGCGTATCTTTTCTACTCAGTCCCGCATTATTTCTTCGCTGTTATGTACATTATGATCAACGAATATACCAACAAGCCCAACTGTCGACGTTACTCCTCTTTAAACAATGCGCGACGCTGATGTTTCCCTGCAAAGCATATAGCAACAAAAGAAGATGCAGTCCTCGCAAGTAATGTTTTGCTGCTTCTTCGTGTATATCAAAAGCGTCGCCATCAATCTGGACCCATCGGGATCACTCCGATGTCCGCGTGTATGCACCGCCATTCCAACGCATCCGAAATGCGTGGGACCTTTGCCTCCACACTTCATTCCACTTTACTTCCCACCGCCCTTTGTCACCATCTTGAGGGGTATTGTTTAGCCGTAAATGGGAACACGACCGCTTGTATTACAGCGGAGCTGTTAAGGAGCTAGTTTCCCCAGTTTCGTGTCCGGTAGCACACAAATGTCGACACAAATGGATGGATGGATGGATGAATACGGCTGAGCCCTTTGGATAGGGTGGTAGCTTACGCCACCTAGCCAATTTGTCTTACCATTTAAGTTTAGAATATTTAAATGTGAAAACTATATACACTCCGCACTGAACAGAAAGTGAGGCTATAAAACCCCCTTGCCATCAGTTAATAAGAAAATACCTAGTTTTCTCGTGCTTTCTGCCACCATTCACTTAATCTTTGCTTGGTAATCTCTACTGTCTTGTAATCCACTTTTCCTTCGCTGTCTCTAAAAACCCAATGACTTTATTAAATCTATGTTGTCTTCGGTAGGCATAGGGTGAAGCCCTTTACAGTAGAGTATCAAGTGCTCAGCCGTCTCGTCCACCTCTCCACAAGCAGCGCACACTGTATCCATTTCCTGGTACTTCGCTCTGTATGTTCTGGTTCGCAAAACACCTGTCCTTGCCTCAAACAACAATGAGCTTCCCTAGAATTATCATAAATGCTTTCTTTGGCAATAACTGTTTTGTTTAATCTATAGCTTTCCAGGGCCCTCTTTGTCTGCATTCCCTCTAGCCACCGATCTCTTTCTGTGGCCTTAACTTTCTTCTTAACGGAGACCTGCTCTTCCGTAACCCCACTATAGCCTAAAAGCTTTCCTCTTAATTTCCTAGTGCGCAGTCTCCACTTTGTGTCTATACTCCTCATGTATAAAAAGCTGAAAACCTTTCGTGCCCATTGCTCCCCATCCATTTGCCTCAACCGATCCTCAAATTCTATCTTGCTCGCAGCTTCCCTGCCCTCAAATGACGCCCATCCCATGTCTCCTTGCACTCCCTGGTTTGGCGTTTTGCAATGTGCTCTCCAAAGCCAGCCTACCTACTCCGCGCTGTAGGTAGGCTGGCCAGCCTACATATGGCACCGTTGTGATATTAAGTGAGGCTGAGGCCTGAGGTGACCTCCCTCAATCGCCGGAAAAAGCGAGCTGTCGACGCACATCCCCTTTCTAGCCAATCGTAGCATGCTCATTGAAGCGTGATCCTGATGGTCATCCTGATTAGCCAGACTGATTGAAAACCAACCCCATTAAGGACATGGATGTGCACGATACACAAAGGGAGTTTTGAGAGTGCGAACCTTTCCTGGATTTTGCATTTAAAAGCGATACCATTCCTCTGAGCAGGAAACAATTTTCCCAACGAAATTTCGAGTGTAAAACAACGTTTTCTTTTCAGGCATGGTAGAGGCATTGAGGTGCGGTACTCAAAACTAGTTTAGAAATCTCTCTGACAAAAGTTCGACTGTCGCTATGGGGATTACAATAAGAGGCTCCTTTCAGCTCCAAGGCTTCAAGTGAAACAAAGGACCCGCTAAAACAAGCAAATTTATTCTTTTCAATTCATTCGCGTGCTTTGCTGGACACATATTAGCAGCTTCTCACCGCTCAGGAGCTTATCTAGATTCAGAGAGAGCGAGGGACCATAAAAGTTTTTTTTTCCGGGCATTAGGCTCACTATCTCGTCAGTGTTTATGTTTAGATCTCTCTTTTGTTTCATCAAATTACTATTTTTTTTTCATTCGCGCCCCGGGCGTTTTCGCGAAATGAGAAAGTCAGTAACTTTTGAAGCTCCAAGGGCCGTTTACTTACAATAAAAAGAAAGTGCCAAAGTTCGTGGCTTTAATGAGACGCGAAATTGATACCTTTTTACGTGGTGCCTTACTCGTTTTGCTGCCGCTGCCGCTTCTCTAGTTGTGTCATCTAAACCCGAGGTTCCTAGTTTCGTTGTTGGAGTTTTAGGTAGTTTCAGGTAACTCAAGAACGAAGTCAAGTTGAAAACCAACAAAAAAAAAAGAGAAAAAGAACTCAGCAGATAGAAGAAGGCGAAAATGCAAAGAAAGAAAAAAAACATTTATGACAAGTTGGACGTAAGAACTTGCTTCATCTGATGGCGGAGATGTTATTCTACTGGACTTCCTCTCAGATATCGCGTTGCGTTTTGACACCAAACGTGCCGACGAAACGGTGAACGGTTGCTTTCCAAGTGGTGTTATTTATACTTGCCGAAGTAGTTAGGCGTACCGCCTCTAACTACGCTTGGTGCTAAATGTCAAGCTGACTAGGGTAGAAAGTTGGGCAAGTTGTTGATTCATAATGATTAAAAAGCGCAACAAGACGACGGACACAAAAGAAGACACAGACACAGCGGCACAGCGGCACAGACACACACAGCGGCCTCTCTAGCGCTGTGCCTGTGTCTTCTTCTGTGTCCGTCGTCTTGTTGCGCTTTTTAATCATTATTCTCAATTTTGCTATGCTAACTTTTTTTCATATTGTCACTGACGGCTTAAAGGGCACCTGAAAAAAAAAACTGTTTTTTTTAAACAGACTGGGTAAGACACGCGTGTAAAAAAAAAAAAAAACTTTACGCGCAAACAAATTTTTTAGATCAATATTGACGTCGCGAGGTTTATTTTAAAATCTGCGCAAAAAGACCCTGACTTTGCGCGCTCTTTCCACCTCAACGTGAAGCGAAGCCGCTCCACCTCCCTACACGCGCCCGAAATGCCGAGAGAGAAAACAATTGGAAAGGAAGTGACTACCGACTAAATCGCGTCTCGCCGCGTCAATATTGCTCTAAAAATATTTTAATTCGCGTAAAATTATTTTTTTGACACGCGTGTCCCGACCAGACTGTTAAAAAAAATAATCCTTTTTTTTTTAAAGAAAAGTTTGGCGTAGCAAATCCCGAGCACCTTATTGTCGTATTTTGCGGTCTGTAGTTTGGAAACAATGCATGTGAAAAGGTTGAAATTTTTCGCGCTGCTGAATGTTTAGGAGGGCGAAATACACAAGGATTTGTATTTTTCAAGATCGTTCATTACGATAAGCCGTGAAAGGTTGTGCAAATGGCAGGTTATGTTATTGAGGATTTTTCGTGCAATACAAGCTAATTTCTGCACTAGAAAGGCAGTTTTAGTAGCAAACCCGATATAAACTATATACGAGGCGATTTACATTAAAAAAAAAAAGAATGCAGAGCACTACTGGTAGCCAGCAAAATCAAATTTCAATAAAGTATGGGAAAAAAATGACGTGCGAAGTTTTTGTTTATGATGCTGATAGCGGTTTTGCGTTATCTGTTAACCTTCATGCATTCAATCATTCCTGTATTTTATGTACCTTGCATTGTTTTGTTTTATTGTTTTTACGCAAAAAATGAAGGTGGTAACGTTAATTAGCGTAAACTAATTTCTTTTTTTTTTTTTACAGCTGTGTACAAGAAATATATAAGCTTGCCTCTTTCGGTTGTCCACTGGTCATGCTCCATCCTCGTTCTTTCCTTTTTAGCCTCGCTTTTTCCTCTCTTCTTCCTTACTTTTCTTTTCGAGAATCGTTATTTATACATTTCTATGTTATCGCGAAGATGCCGATCACTTTGTTTAAGTTTGTAACTTTTGTACTGGCTCCTCTCTCAAACCCTGCCTTAAAAATAAACGAAAAAAAAAGCAAGGCCATGTTTGAGACTCGTTTAACGTGTGACTATATGTATCTGTGCATGCTAAGACAAAAAAGGTCTTTTTTTTTGTAGTCGAAAGTTTTTTTTTTTTTTTTTTATTAAACACCAAGTGCGGGCAACAGTCATGAAAACGCGGTATTCTTTCACAGCCAAAGGGTGAGTGACAAGGGCCGATAAGAACCCGGGGGAACGAATCCCACAGCGAAAAACGTGATCGCAATAGACCAGGACCAGCTTTTCCTAACCGTGAAACGCCAAGGCCGTCAAGTAAAAACAAAAACAAACAGACGTTTTTTTTTATATTGTTGACCGTTGCAAGTTATTACGAAAGACAAAAGCATATAACTATGTTTGACGTTTAACAGTGCTCGAGATTGGGCTAGTTGCTAATTCATGCTTCCATTAAACTGCGCCGCGAAGGATTACAAAGGACGAGACGTTATTCGCGTCGTCGCGTTGTCTTTCTCGTCTCGGCGTCACTATTCGCAAACCTTCGCAGCGCAGTTTAGTCAAAGCATGCATTCGAAACACGGCTTATGTTCCACCGGCGTCTCGCAGTCATCATTCATTATTGACGACACTCTTGATGTGAGAGCGTTAAAAGAAAATGAGCTTACCCGGTATCGGCGTTCGCAATGAGGTGCAATCAAATATGTTAATCACGCGCCAGCGTGACAGGGGTCTGTTTTTTTTTTTTTTCATGGCATGAAATGTTGTTTAACTACGCTTACCCCAATCCAAAAGTTTTGTCGGTCAGTCCGTCCGTCGGTCCGTGCAATTTCCTGCTAAATTTAGCGGGGAAACTGAGATCACCAGACCCATACACGAATTCCGTTAATAAACTACATTTTGAGGGAAAATTGTGACGCGTGACCTGAAGTCGCGGGACGATATGGACCAGTTCAGTTTCCCCGCTAAATTTAGAGGAAAATTTTACATCACTTGACCTATACACCATTTGAGTTTCCCGCTAAATTTGACGGGGAAAGTGGCGCCACGTGACGTCACCTGACGTCACGTGATATATACGCATTGGGAAACTTAATGGCACAAGACCTATACGTCAACTCGGTTTCCCCGCTAAACTTAGCGGGAAAATTCGCGTCTCGTGGCCGAAACACCAGACAGTTTTAGTATAGCGTTGCTGGCTCTTAGGTACGCAATGAGAAATAGTATAGCGTACGCTCAGAACGACTTCCTCGTACCGATGTTAGTCGTGCGTTATGTTGCCGAGTGAACATTTCGCATAATAGTTTTGATCCAATTTGCCAGCGCCGTAGAATTCCGCGTGCGTATAGAGCCACCATGGTCACCAGGAAAAATATTGAAACTGGAAGAGTTTACAATCAGTTTGATTTTATATTAAACCAAACCACAGCTGCCCGGTCAAGCGCGCTTTTCTGCGAGGTACGGAGGCCGTATACGAGCACGAGTTCGTAGCCAAATTCGACCACGGAGCCTCCGTCGATGGTCCCGTGGAAGCAGCACCCTTTATCAATGCTATCACGGGAAGAAATCTATGGTCTCCTGATGTCCAGTGCATAGCGACCACTTTGGCGCTTTCTTGAAGAGTCGGTCGTCCGCCGGCGATGAAGTGCGCGAAGAGGCTTCGCGTTGAGCAGATCGGAGCGTTGACGCACATTGCGAGCGGTGAACATTTTCACTATGCACTCCCTCAGCTACACGACGATCTAATTCGACCACGGGAGATTTTTTTTTTTTTCAATAATTGACACGAACTTTTGTGTTTACGAATACAACTTGGTAAGCTGCAGGCATTCAGAAACACAACAAAAAACAACCTGGAACGTTTGAACTTCCTCGTATAAAGTAAAGCTCAGATGATGTCAAAATAATTTGAATCATATGTCAACCTACCACCTCTTCAGCTGGAGAGGTTCTAAAAAAACGACTTAAGGGCCGGCTCAGACACTTGCGGCTGGCAGCGCGTTTGACTGCGTTGCGGCCGGAACCCAGAAAGCGAGTCTGCCGGCATCATCCAGCTTCGTATGAAGCGTAGAATCCAATTCAAGGAATCTTCCTAGCACGCGACATAAGCAGCAGGGATGTCCTGGTGTCCTCTCGCCGCCGCAGCGCAGTCAAACGCAGTCAAACGCAACTGTGTGAACCGGGCTTAAAGAGGTGAATTCTAGCATTTTTATATCCTGTGCATTTTAATATCACAAGCATATAAACCAAACGTTTGATTAGACGAAAAAAGTGTAATCGCTGGGTACGACGTCGTGTCCAAAATGTTTCAGTTGCCTTGCGCGTGGCGCGTGTGAAGGAACGGGCGCAGCACTTTTGATGGCTCGGGCACGGCCTGCGGAAGGCACGCAACGAACGCGACTGGAAGGATGGGCTTCAGTGCTATTTTCAAAAGCGCTGTCGTGGCTGCTCATGGCGCATCAATCTGAAATATAATTTTGATATTCTTATTCCTGTGGACCAAATAAAGAGGATTCAAGTGTCTTTTTTCCCCTCAAATACAGAATCGCTTATGTTTCCTTTTAAAGTAAAACGGAGGATAGTTGCAATAATAGTTCGGCGTCTGATGAACTTCAAGTGTGCACGCGGGTCATTGCACGGTGGAAGGCAACAATCTCGTACTACTGTATAGACATAGAAAAAAACGCCCTGGCGGATTAATATTGTCACTGACTATAAAGAATTTTACTAGCACGAAATATCTTTTTCACGGAACCAGTATCCCAGACGCTTTAAGACGTTGAAAAGACGTCGAAAGAACGTCGATGACGTCAGGAACCACATGTCGAAAGAACGTCGAAAGTCTGAACGTCAGGTCCCTTCGACGTAATATGGAAAGGCTAATGTCTGGAAAAAAGCGTGGATTTTACGTCGACATAACGTCCCACTTAACGACCTTAGAACGTCGAGTGCACGTCTGAATTGGACGGGAAGTCAAGTGATAACGTTATATCAACATTGACACAATGTCCCATTTAACGACCATAAAACGTCGAGTATACGTCTAAACTGAACGGGATGTCAATTGAGAACGTCATATTAACGATATCATAACGTCCCATTTAACGACATAAAATGTCGAGCGCACGTCTGTGATAACGTTATGTCAACGTTGAAATAACGTCCCATTTAACGACCATAAAACGTCGAGCATACGTCGAGACTGAACGGGATGTCAATTGATAACGGTCTCGACCTGGGTCACCGTGGAACAATGGAGTCAACCGGATCTGGCTTCGTTGCTCGAAGGTATGTTCGCGAAAGCATGTATATTCGGACGGAATAGACCATTTGCTAAATCCCCCAAGCGCCCCGGCCCGCACTCCAGGAATCATGGGAACGGTGTTCCTTCAGCTCCCTAGTGATCGGTAATTTCGGCCACTTCCATGGTTACGCAGTTTTGGGTGTAATTCGGAGTCACCCTAAACAAGCGTCCTATAGTGCCCAAGGACCTGTCATATCACTTTTAAGATTTCTCGTCAATGACAGCGTTTTCGATACTGTGCATGCTGTCCACCCTTCAACCTGGCTCAGCTGCAGAAATCTCTTACATTATTATCATTCTCTTACAGCTTCAAAGACGCTGATATTAAGTTAGAAACGCTAAAAATGCTATAAACAGCCCCGCTGACTCCGAGCTAAATCCTGGTTTTTGTTGTTGTGAATTCTCGGCTTTTTAAGCAATTCCTGCTAAAACAACAATCACGAGAATGATAATATTGTAAGAGATTTCTGCAGCTCAGCCAGGTTGAAAGGTGGATTGCATGCACAGTATCAAAAATGCTGACATTGACGAGAAATTTTAAAAGTGATATGACAGCACCTTGGGCTCTATAAGGCGCTTGTTCAGGGTGATCAAGGTGTTCGCTCAGACATTGTTGGGACGTCTCGCGCTCAACGTTCAAAGAACCTCCCGAAAAAAACGTAGAACTGACGTCGAATAATGTCGATGACGTCAAGGTGTTGCTCAGGACATTGTTGGGACGTCTCGTGCTCCACGTTCAAAGAACTTCCCGGAGAAAACGTAGAACTGACGTCTATTATTGCCAATGACGTCAAGGTGTTGCTCAGACATTGTTGGGACGTCTCGCGCTCAACGTTCGAAGAACCTCCCGAAAAAAACGTAGAACTGACGTCGAATAATGTCGATGACGTCAAGGTGTTGCTCAGGACATTGTTGGGACGTCTCGTGCTCGACGTTCAAATAACTTCCCGGAGAAAACGTAGAACTGACGTCGATTAATGTCGAAGACGTCAAGGTGTTGCTCAGGACATTGTTATGACGTCTCGTGCTCGACGTTCAAAGAACTTCTCATACAAGACGTCGAACAGACGTCGATTACTGTTGAAGACGTCGAGGTGAAGCTTATGACGTTGTCACTACGTCGCGTGTTTGACGTTGTCGGAACCTCTCATGTGGACGTACCAATGCCGTCGATAAAAAGTTTGTTAAGGACTTCGACGTCGCCCAACGTCTAGGACCTTATTTCGACGTCATCTCGACGTCTTGTGCTGCCTGGGATGTATGCTTGTAATTGTTCCCAGAGCCACGAGAAGCCGGCTGGGGCTCTTTGTAGTTGGTTCTGCATTACAAAAAAACCGGTATTTACTTGATTACTAGTAGTGGTGCCACACTACAAAAACACACATCTTCAGCGGTTCGCCGAAGCAGTAGGAACCCTGGGTGCACACACTAGTTCTGCGTCGACAGAATACCGTTATCCAGCTAAAATTTCCGGAAATATTCGTGATGATAAGAAGCCAGTAACAACCTTGTTCACGTTATGATGCAGCCTAACGAAGCAGTATGAGCCTTGTTTCATTTAATGATTCTTCATTCTAAAAAAATGTCTGGTTCCTTGTAATGGTTCCGTATCTTAAGGATTCAGTGCTGAGCTGGTTCTGTGAAGTCCTGCGTTTTAAGAAAACAACAATAGACATGTTTCTGTAATAACTCTGCCTCACAGAAAACCGTGCCGTCACTTCCTACCTTTGTTTTAGCATGATGATCTAATCTAAAGTTCCACGTTTTAGAAAATGCAGCACCAACCATGCAATACGTCCTCAACTTGTTTTTTAACTCGAAGCTTACTTTACATTACTAACGACCACTAGAGGTATGCAGTGGGTGTTTGTACCGAGTAACTCTGAGTCTTTATTATTAACTTTCACATTACAAGGCAAATCCAAGACATACGAACTTCTTCGCAGTCACGACACGGCAAATCCCATTGGAGCCGTATTTCCACATCCTTAATAATTATCCGATTGAATTCCACCCAGGTTACTTGCCCCAGGAAACGTCACACTTGTCCTACCGTCAAGGCTCATTCTAGTTCCAAAGATCAAAGGGAGAATATACTAGCCTTCATAAAAGGAGGCGCCCTGGCTAACGAAATGTTTAAATGGAGCTACGCGCACTGTTCTTCCGAACTCCTTGAAGTTCGAGGCGAGCTTTGAGTGTCAACGAGAATGGAGTTTTCCCCGAAATTCAGCATCCACAACTCTTCCAGTTTGGGATCTCCGGACAGTTCAAACATGGGGAGAAGGGGGCAGAGATGTTCCAGAACCCCCTTACTCAGGGTTGCTAAGTCCCGACGCAAATCCTGACCGTACGGAATTGAAAATTCCGATGTCGCGAAATGGAGATTTCGACTCCTCTAGTTTAATAAACCCCAAACAGATAAATTGGTCCGGTTTGTCTCAAAACGGCGGTGGAATATTTCCCAGATTCTTGCATGTCTGGACTCGTGTCTCTAATCTTTGGCATCGGTTTTTTTTTTTCATTTTATTGGTTGCCTAGTCGCGTTGGTAGTTGTTTTCTGGTTTATATACTTTATTTATTTACTTATCTACTTATTTAATTACCCTCAATACATTAAAAAAGGAGTGAGCTTACAAAAACAATTACAAAGTGCACATCACAATGAGAGCATTCTGAAAAAAAAAACTATATCAGCCATATTGGCCATCGAAGCGGGAGGGAGGTTCCAATCAATCGACAATGAAAAGATAACATTCCAAATTGAAAAATACTGACTTAATGACTGTGTTTAATGCGAGAATAGATCCAGGATGGGGATGTATTACTATATGACAGAGTACAATGTCTGATGAAAGCTATGTAAAGATCTTAAGCGGGGGATTTTAAGGTGGAGCAGAAACAGCAGATCTGAAGAGGGGTTCATGGTACTAGCGCTGGCAGTAGTGGCGACTGCAGTTTTGGATGTAACGTGTTACTTGTAACGACGTTAAAGAGATACTTCAACGAAATTTGAAATATACCCGTCGTGTTCTAGAATAGGTTAAATATGATCTACAATATTCGTAAATGACAATCGCACGTTTGTATTTTGAGCCTGGTGGCTGTATTTTTCGTTATAAACGGCCCCCTCTGGCCAGCGCTCGAGGAGAACAGCCAGTGGAGACCACGTGACATCCAACGCAATCGTGACGTAATTCGTCTCCGGGACGAGCAAAGCTACGGCGAGGCTGGCGTCGAGAGGATGGCCTAGTCGTTCCAGCCACCGAAGCGGTTGCTTTTGTACGAATTCTGAGTGACGGGTTAATCTTCTATAATCTTGTAGAGGGACAATTCGCGTCTCCAGCCCGACGCTCGCCCTCCCGCGGCGGAAATGGGAAGCGCTCTAGTGAGGGTCTCCCGATTCTCCTGCTCAGCGGGCACGGCGGAACTGCTCGCGATCATGGCTCGCGAAGTGTCATTTCCGAATGCAAACAACACTTTTCACTGTCCCAACGTAGTGCTGCAGCCGGTATGGGATTGTACCTTACTGGAAGTTTTAGTATCGCGCAAAGCAAACATAAGCGGTGTGCGTTTGCGTGGTTACGTGCCCCACGTTGTGCGTGCGCCTCATCGCCATGCGCCATCCAAGACCGCAATTTTGGGCTCCGCGCACGCGCAGTGTGGAACACGCAAAGCTAACGCAAACACATGGGGCTTGAGTTCGCTCATATACGCAATATTAAAACTCACTACTGTTTCACCGGCTTCCAACACCAAAGAAACGTGCTGCAGTGAGCAGACGTGCAAGCAGGTAGGCGTTCCTTCGAACTGGAAAGGCTGAGGTTGGCAAAACGACGGCCAGCAAATACAAAAGTGAATAAATGTTATGAAAAAACTAGTAATTAAAAAAAAAAAAAAAAAAATATATATATATATATATATATATATATATATATATATATATATATATATATATATATATATATTGCATTTGGTTTGGAAGTTTATTAGCGGCGACTTTGGACGTTTCGCCGATTGTCAAAAGTCGCGACTTTGATAACACAATATACTTTACCCACAATTAATGAAATTTTACATGGATTTATCACATTAGCTAGAATCTTTTCATTGATTTTAGAATATTTTTATTTTATTGGTAATTGAAAATGCTGCAATTGGCACCAGTGATGATAATTAGCACACTTTTCATTGTCATCTTTCTTCGCGCGTTTAAAATTAGATCATAAGCAACAAAATATGTTAGAGCTTGAATAATTATTTATTCAAATATGTGAATTTTAATAATATTATTATTAATACAAATCGCGGCAATGTATGCCTCCAATTAATGCCAATATCACGAGAATAGGCTATTTAACCATAATAGTCTTTCCAGAAAGGTATAATTCTGCTTTCTTTTTAGAATATGAAAAACTCTGACATCGTTATCAAGATAGACAGACAGTCAAACACTGGATGTAATATGAAGTCCTACGCGTCACGCAGTGCTATAAAACACACACACACACACACACACTTCAGCTGTATGACTCGGATTCCGTCTTTGGGTTACTGCAGTGAGAGCAGCGTTTATTAATTTATGGGTTTCCTGGACATATTGTAAAAATTTGAATTCTTTTCTTATTCTTGTGCTGGGAATAATGTTAAATCAATTCTTCATCTAAATACCTAAAAAACAATTAAAAGGCCTGCAGTTCATTATCTCCGATGACAATTATCTGAGCGAGAAAAAGGGAGCGAGAACGCACAAATATCAGCACTGATTTTTTCAACAACTACAAATAGCAGCCTGGATCGAACATGAATGTCACAAAATAAAGTTTCTGCGAACAAATTTTCTAAGTAAATAATTTAGGAAGTGAGACACATCTTGAGTCATGAAAAGAATTCGAAATTAAGACCTATATCAAGAAATTAAATCCAAAATAGAGGTAAGTTTCGGTTTCGCTCCAGAATTAAAACGCTCATCCTTCCGTAAATAATACGCAAAACACCGTTCTTGTTTTCAGGATAAAGAGGTGACCTGCGCTCATAACACCCTAGCTTCCTGGGATTACCAGAATTAATTTGTGTCGCTCAGTGAAGCCAGCACGCCAGACAGGCTCAGCAGCGGCAGGCATCTCTGACCCTCACTAAACCCGCCATCTTGGAAAATGAGTGGCGCCACCTATAGTTAGTTGGGTCGCGAATAGCGACCTTTGGGACACGCGAAATGGATTCTCTTGGAAGAGGCGGGATTCCTCCCTCCCCTCTTCCCCTATCTCGTCGTGGCCGGAGGCAAGACAGTTACCGTCACCACCTGTCAAGGTTACTAGACGGGCATTACAAACCAGGCGATTTACCGACATCCACCAGGTGCTCTTTGCGCTAATCGTTTTTAATTCGTTTTAAAATTCCTTTTCGTGACATTTTTAACAAGATATTGGTGTGCTCGATGTGATACTGCTCCTTTGAACACATATAGACCAAAAGCTTAGCTCCGAAAATTCGGTGTAGTATCTCTTTAAGGCCCGTTCTTAAGGCCCGTTCACACCCTTGTGACCGAGTATGACCGAGGAGAGACCAGACCGGTGTTTCAAGCCTCTTGCGATTTCTTAGGACCAGCTCCATGGTGGCGCATCCGGTCCTAAGAGATCGCAAAGAGCTTGACAGTCTGGGTCTCTCTCGGTCGTACTCGGTCGTCAAGAGCGTGCACAGCGCCTTTACACTTGAAGTTTGACTCCGATCGGCCTGAGACAAGACCGGTATCTAAGCTTCTTGTGACGGCTTACAACCCGTCTGCGGATCAATGCAGTTGGTCCTAAGTCATCACAAGAAGCTTAAAAACCGTTTTCTTTGTTGTCTCAGTCGGTCGTATTCGAGCGCCAGATCTGTGAACCGCACGTGTTACTTTTGCAGCCCAGTAACGTTACTCTTTACGTTTTCAAACCAGTAACAGGTAAACGTACTGCCGTTACATATTTCGAGTATCGAGGTAACGTATACTTACATTACACAAAATATCTTCCCGAAACATTAAAAAAAAAACACTTTTGTATTCTTGTGTTTTTAGGCGCCAAGTTTTCCGCTATTCGCGTTTCTCTTCGCCTATTTTCTTGTGAGTATTGAGGAGGAAACGTAAAAAAATACAAGGTAAATATGTTAAGTTTAAGCATAGGAATAATGCTGTTTTTTTTAATATGACACTTGTGCATACCTGTAACGTCAGTTGCCGCATGACATTCTAATTACTGAATAAAAAGTAACGCAAAAGTAACGTGCGGTACTTTTTTATTGATATTGGTAACGGTAATACGCTCCTCTCATTTTTGAAGGTAAGGTAGGTTGGTAACTCGTCCCTTCTATTCGCAAGTTACGAGTAACATATTTCGTTATTTGTTTCAGTAACGCCTACATCACTTGGGTGGTAGTTGCTTGGGTTGATCAGCTCTTACAAGCAGCACAAGGTCGCTGATGTGCAAGCCATCAAAGAGTAAACTCTACCTGGTTAGGACAGGCATGCCCCAAAATAAACTGTTCGTCGAAAAAAAAAGCTCAATGTTTATGTTATAACACGAATGCTTTTTGTTGCAGGTTAAACCGAAAACTCTACTTTGGGATAAAGATGGTAGCGTTTGTGCCCAAGTAGTGTGCGTTCTGAGGTCCAGCGAGACTTTGGGCCCATTCTAGATGGTTACAAACGATTAGCTTCATCATCCCACAAAGGTACAAATTCCGGGTTCCGCCCGCCAAATAAAAAAGTATCGTATTGTAACCTCAAAGATTAGACAAAAAAAAAAAAGTTTTTTTTTTACGAACATTTATTTTGAAACGTGTCTCTCCCTAAACGTGTAGTAATACTATTTTTTTTAGGTTCAATGTTTCTTTAAAAAGCCCCTGAAATTTTTTTTTAGTTGCCTAATCCGGAACACGCGACTCAAAAAAAATAAATTTTACGCATAAAAAACAAAAACAAAAAGTTAGAGCAAGATTGATGGCGCCAGACGCGGTTTTAGTCGGCAGTCACCTCCTTTCCCTTGTTTTCTCTCTCGGCATTTCGGGCGCGTGGAGGGCGGAGTGGAGCGGCTTCTCACTGACCGAGATGGTCATTCCGAAAATGACCAATGACGTCGTGGACTTCCTTGCCTGCCGAATTTCCAAATGAATCTCTCGCCGTCAATATTGCTTTAAATTTTTTTCCGCTTAAAATTCATTTTTTTGACACGCCTGTCCCATTCAGATTGTTTAAAAAAAACTTTTCTTTTTCTGTTCAGGCGTTCTTCTAAGGATGCTTCCCACATTCGCGACTGATTACGACTGTGTGCCTTAAAGCCACTCAAAATCTGTGGCGCAGAAGGAACACATCTGCGCCATCTGTCAGGTAAGCTTGAAACACTTGCGGTTACCGTAAATTTCTTCTCTTTTTTTTTGCGCATCATTCCTTTTTTTTATGGGGAACTTTTGACAATGTTAGACACTACCGCTATCTCCAGATAATACGTATGCATTTGATCTCGCCGAAACACAGCAAAACCTTCGTTCTGCAGACCATGCCCAGCGCTTAGCACCCGGGCGAAAATGTTTGAGTCACTGATCTGTGGACGCGTGCGCCGCGTCCTGATATTCCCAGCGACAGAGCCCCATCGCATGCCCAGAAGGCCTTTTCCCAGCCCAGTAGTCAAAGATTGCAGAGCACCAAGAGCGACCTTTTTCTGTTTGCCCTTGCCACGTACAAAAGCATGACCGAACGCCATGATGGGTGTGGTCTTATCGTTGTCTGATTGGTCCCATGAGCTCGTGGTGTCAGCTGCGTCTGAATTTGCGGCTGAATCGAAGTGTACGTGTAGCTTACCCAGTTTCAGTGTCGCCTGATAGATGGAGCCAGCGTGCCAGTGCGTTACCTAGTCGTCAGAGAGGTCTGAAAAACTGGGTCCTAAGCAAGCACAAGTGCGAGAAGGGACGCTTTAGGCACCCATGCTCAGGAACGCACCAGCCGTCCACGCTCAGAATGGCTTTGGCGGTTAAGCCTCGGCAAAAAATCCAGCTCTTTTCGCGGCCGGCAATATTTGTGAGCTTCACCGCGGCTCCCCAGCGGATGGCAGCACATTGTACCCAGGGAAGGTGATTGAGCAAAAATCGAACAGAAAAAACAAACAACGAGCGCAGTCGCATGCAGCCGCCCCACCAGAATTTCCCGACTGGCAATATCGACCACTTCAGAGATTGAAGCACCGCGGACGGTGGGCGTGGAAGCTAAGCTCGCGCAAAATGAGAGACCTCCGTCAAAGTCAGGAACCGGTCGTCTTTTGTCACGGCGACCGCCGATAAAGAGAAAAGCAGCCGCAGTGGCGGACTTTGATATAGCGTTCGTGACATTTTGGAGATGCCATAAACCACCTCGACTCGGAGGATCTATATATTCGCCTCCCCGAAGTGCACTCGTAAAATAGATTGGCGCACCAGATGGGGGCTCTATTGTTTGGTGGGCAATATGCGAGTCTCTATCTTTCGTCGGGTGGACATCAAATTCGAAACCTTGAGCTTTGTCTTTCGGCGCTAATATTTTTCTGATGTTCAACCAACTAGGCCGCCGACTTACTATGTTATCTTGACAGACGGGTCTGGAATTAGGATGCTTTCTTATCCGCTGGCATATATTTCCCTTTTTTATTTTTTTTAGACTAAATGTTTAGACTCGTTATGAACAGCGCTACCAGTAATCTCCATCCATCCGTCTATCCATCAAATAAAGTAGATCTGAGATACACACATGACAAAATCGTGTTTGTGAGCTGAAAAAATAACCAGCCGACCATGTCTAGTCCCGGCAAGATCTACTTCCTAACTTACGTTTTAAGGTAATGCTACTTCAGTCATTGAACTGGATCAGATTAGATTGTATTTCTTCGGCTTTCCATTCGTAACGGGTGCATGATTATGGCTTTGGATTCTGAATTTTGTTGCACAAAATCTTCGGCATCGGCATTTATCCGAGGCTTGATCCGAAATCACGGGAAAAGCTATTCCGTCCTCCAAGAGTGGTTAAACCAGTCGGCAACAGAGCGAAACGACATTGCCTGTGCTGGATGGCATTGTGTCTGAAGCCCCAGGAAACGTCGTTTTTAAAAATGGCACCTTTTGTCAATAGGCCCTATTCACAGCGTCCTAGCCAACGCCTCTCCGCCATTGTTTTGTCACACACCCTGAGCACGGATTGGAGCACGAGGCCTGCGTCAACGTTCGGCGTGAGGTCGGATCCAATCACGCTCTTTGGTGTCCAAGCAGTGGCGACATCCAAGGTTGCTTGACGCACTTCTGGAAAAGCGTCTTACGGCGCCCGGTCCGCGCTAAATACTCATAGAAGAGGCGCCAACAAGATAGCCGGGGAATGGGCTGCTGACACACTACGAGTATATATATGCTCGAAGTGTATGAGCAGCCTGTTTAGGCTGCCCAACTTCGTCGAAAAAAAGTCGCAGAAAGCTGCACTAATGCGGTTTGTGCAGATGATTTATACGGCCGGAGCTGGCATACACGCGCCATCTATACCTTGTCTGGAGGCAGTTCTGGCTGACGTAATCGACGATCCGCTTGGCCAGGCGGGTTTTCCCGGATCCAATCCAGTAAATACGTCACGCGATCTGTTAGTTGTCTGCTTTCTGCGCCGACAGCCGTCAAAGCTCGTTTGCTCCGTTGGCTTTGGTGGCGCCAATGGTGGAGGCCGAGAAAAAAAGCCGCACGAAACGGCTTGACGGGCTCTCGGCCCCCAAATTGCATTCTGCAGCAGTGACAAGGCGAGAGAGAGACAAACACACGCACACCAAAAACATTAGTCGTCTACAACAAAATGGCACATCAACGCACGCAATTCTTTCATGCTCATAGTGTCTACGTGAATATCACTGTGAATAAAACAATTAAGCAGTTTAGACAATCTATAGCATAACATTTCTTTTCCTAGGTTTAATCGGCAAGCAGGTACATTCCAGTAATCAGGTTTTCGCAACTGATAATTGGGAACGCGTTGGTTTAAACCAGACAGTTCAATTATGTAAGTACGGTTACTGCACAATTCATGTTTATATTTTGTAGAAAGCCTATAATTATACATGTTGTGGATACTTAATATATTATACATTCTGAACAGGTTTTCTTGTATGCGAGCAGAACGGCACATTGGCAATTGTACGTAACATTCGTTTTTGAAGTAAATGTATAATCTTAAGATTTGTTGCCGTGGTGGTACCCCAAACCAGGTGGCAGTAATTTAAATGAGCAAAAAATAAAGATTTATACAGTAATAATTTAACCGACCTCGAAATATATATCGATTCCGATATACCAGGCCTACAACCTTTGCTAATTTATTTTTTAAATATTCAATATGATGGTCCCATGACATGTTTTGTGAAAACACAACGCCAAGCGTTTTGAATGACTCAACCAATTCAATATTTACCGAGTTTATATAAATGTGTTCTAATGAAGAAATAACTTTATTTTTTGGCCTAAATATCATAGCTTTTGTTTTATTGGTATTTATTTTTAAAGCGTTTTTATCTGTCCATTCTCCTAATTTATCTAGTACTGTGTTGGCCATAGATATAAGTTGATGTGCCTTATCAGCAGTAAAAAGAAGAGTCGCATCGTCAGCATATATAACAAATTTAGTTGTCTGGTCAATGTTCACAATATCATTGACATAAACGTTAAAAAGAAAAGGTCCTAGAATACTGCCTTGAGGTACGCTCCGATGTTACCGATTTGATTGTGGAAATGAAATTATTACAACAAACGTATTGTTTGCGGTTTCCAAGATAAGATTGAAGAAGAGTTAAAGCTTGTCCGCGAATTCCGTAATATTCCAGCTTTTTCAATAATAGTTCATGGTTTAGAAAATCAAAAGCTTTAGTAAAATCTACGTAAATACCAAGTACTAACACGTGCTAAGCCAACTAACGACTGAGGTGCAGCCATTTATGTGTGGTTATTGCGATTTGCTGTTTTCAATGCAGGAATTGACTGCACCACATCCAGACCATGTACCTTCCCTCAGGAAGGTATACTAGTTGTTATTATCAGAGTGCGAGCGTAAACAGAAGCTTATCCGCAACCTCGGCGTTGGAAGGAATGTTAAAGGATGAAAATGTTCAAACGAAGTAGATGATGTGGAAGTATTTTTTCTCTCCAGAGTGTGGGTGAAGAGGATAACGCTTGTAAAGCAGTGAATGCATCGATGATTTTACGTATATGATCAGTGAACAACCCCACCACATCTCCCTCCCCCAGAAACTGCATATAGCGGTTTCGAAGTTCCTGTGATTCCGTAAACATATTCGCATCAAAGCGAACAGAAGTTACATATCGCTGTTGAGAAAGCCCCCTGCGTTCTACCGCGACATCGTTTGGAAGCAATTTCTACAAAACGGAATCAGTGCAAATTACGATGCGTGGAACATATGCGTTTAGGGTACCTAGACTAGACTTACCAATCGTGCTGATTAATAAAAACCAATGTTTGATGTCTAATTGAAAGGAGTAAGTAGTTTTGATCTCAATATGCAGCCCATAAGGAATGTGAGAAAAGAAGGTGAAGAGAGCCACCTCAGAAAACACCGCGTCGTCACTGTCAAAAAAAGACAAAAACTTCGAAGCGGTTAACATTAATGTGCCTTCGGGTGCTTTCGCCATGATCCAAAGCGGTCGTCTGCTATTTCTCGCCATCGCTGCTATGTTTTATTTCGGCCTTAGTCCAAGGCGAAGCCAATCCGCGTAGTATCCAGTCATATCCAGGTGATTATCCCGGCCGTTCCAAAATCGAGTCGCGGATCGTTTACTCGTGATGTCACGAGGTATTACCCGGTGACGTAGAAGACAGGTTACTCAGGTAAGATTTGAAACGTAGCCATTGTCATCGTGCCGTTTTTAGCTGTTTTCATCGCTCTTTATGCCCCATACTACAAATACCCCCCCCCCCCCACAAAAAAAACTGGTAAAAAGGACGACGTATGCGTAAAGATAGATGCTGACAAAATTGGGCGCGCTGGAACTGCGCACTCCAAAAATGGTGACGGGGGAAGAAAGGGTCGGGAGAGGATGTACGCATGCGCAGAAGCTTACTGGAAAAAGTCAATTGGCTATGCGGGATGAACCCTCTCCCTACGGGAGGGTTCATCCTTGAAGGGCGCCGTCGTAAAGAGAGCTGTTAGAAAAACATCCTGATAAAATCCGATTCCTGAGCACTGAAAACTAAAGCCCAGTTTCCAACTTCGGGTAAATAGAACCTTTGGATGGCTTAGTGAAGTCAATAACAAAAAAGTGAAACGCGCGAAAAAAAAAAGAAAGTAAAGAAGATGGATTGAACAAGTGCACGGACGGGCGGGACGGTCGTAAGCTCTAATAGCTACATTGGAGCCGAGAGCGTAATGAGAACGCCTTACTTGACAGTTTCAGACAAAACTCCGATTCAGGGGGAAGGAAGGACTACACAATCCTAAGTTTCAAACACAGCTCTGAAAGCGGGGTTTTCGTCTAAAATGTCAAACCTTTACCAGCTTGTTAGCGCCCTAACTTTTTGTTGGTTATTACGTGACAGCTTGGAAATAGAAATAGAGAAGCGATGGAAAAATTCTGGGTAGCGTGGGAGACTTGTAAACGCGACGTGTTTCGACTTTATCCGACGACGAGAGCTGCTTTCCCGCCGGACCAATCAGCCGCATCTCTCTTATCACCGGCTCCCCACGCTTGGGTATGGCCGGGAGCGTGATGACGTGGCAAAAGAGAGGCGTTTGCCGGGGTAACCAGGACGTAGCTTACTCTGCAGTCTCAGTTTAGGGGTGAACGGAGTACAGTGCTAATCACACTTGTCTATAACGCGCGAGCGTGCGGCTTTCTCCGGGGAGCGCTAGACTGGTGGCATTCGCGGAAACTAAGCTAGTCACGTGGCGCGACATTGAACGGCCCGCTCGAGGGTGTCCTGCCCACTCTGTCAGCTGGCGGCAAACGCGGAAGGCTGCTCGCACGCTTTTACAAACATCATTGCTCGAACAATAAACAAACTAAAGCATGAAGGTGTATCAACGATGTCGTCATAAAACAAACAAAATATATCATAAAGCACTTTGCTTTTAGCGCTTATCAAGCGCTAAAAGCGCTCAGTACCCTTCCCTCCTCCTCCTCAAGAGCTGCGCTCTAATTCGGCGTTACAGGGAGTTGTAAGCGGCTTTCATTTTTAGTACAAAACGTGCCTCAGAATGCGGCAGAATTTTCAGGATCAAAAGATTTTTAAAGCTTAAGGCCTGAAACGATGAAAACCGATATCACTTCTCCCGAGTGCTTGATTCCGTCTTTCTCTGAAATTAATCCAGTAATCGGTGCAAATCAGTCATATATATAAAAGAAGCATACAGCGTTTTGGAATATTAGCTCTTACCTTTTATTTGTGAAATACGAATTTAATAGTTTTTGTCATTTGCAATTTTGCAATTGATATCGTTATGTATTTGAATAATTAAAAATATTAGGGACGCCGAAACTGCCATTGGATTTGTGAATTTTTACGTTGTGGAGTATTTTGTGTATAAATGTGTTCAAATGTTCTACGTATTTTTTGGACAAACTTTGCAACTAACTTTGCAACTAGAAAAGCTCTTAAGGTGCTTGCTTATGCCTGACCGGAGCTTCGTATCTCCACTACGTTTTTGGCTTTCGGCGTAATCGTTTAACTATCCGGATCGATACTTCCGACGACAACCTTATCGGTTCTCGCTAAGGTCACACGATCACTTACAGCAGCCAAAGGGAGTGAGGTGGTACCCGAAAAAATCTTGGTGCGCTGGTAACACTATATCAACGGCCTCCAAAGTGCATGCTGTTACCAAGTCAACGACTTCTGCCAAGCGTAGTGGACGATAGGCACGTGACGCCCATTCTGTGTCGTTTTTTGTGTGTGTCTGTCTTTACCTACATAGCCTTTCCTTTGACGTATTGCCTGTCAAAAGTTTCCATTCGGTATTGTAACCGAAAGGCTAGATTGTTGCGAGTAAGATGTAGGCAAGTCTTCAAGCCACTTCTCATTCATTTATCACATTGTCCCCAAAGGAAAACGTGAGTCGTTGCTCTAGGGAAGTTCGGGAAGGAAGTGGAAGAAACCACCTTCCATTGGTCTTGACCTATGAGCCCCGGCATCACCAATAGTTCAGTCCTGTAGGAAGTTGCAGGTTAAGAATAGCAGGGAAAGCCCTCTCTCAAAGCTACACTTGCCATGATAGATGGTTTCCTGCCCTTCATTCACCACTTCTCTGGCGTTCGCTCTTCTAGAGTGCTAAGAGAGGAGGTTTTATGAGAGGAACTTGTCCTGCTGTGCTTAACCTGCAACCATACCGTGCCTGCAACATGCTATGATACCAGGATAATTTGTCTCCTCGTCGCCGATCCCGTGCTTTCAAGAGAAGATACCATCATCAGGGACATGTGCTGCAAGGACAGGCGACGTACGTCGTGGCAGGGCAATTTTATTCTGTCTGTCCGATCCCGTAATAAGCAAACTTAAGGCGCAGTGTGAACGCTCCTGCAGTTCCGAGGCCCTAATCTATAAGGCGCGTCCAAGCGGAACGTAGACATTCGCGCTGCAACCGCGGCACCACCATTAGGTAGTTTTAGTAGACCGTGTTTCTCCTGTTAAGCCCCTCCGCTACACGGAACTCTACAGCCAAGGCCATCGGCGCGCAGGCGCGGTGGCGGTTTCTTCGTAGAGGAGGGTTAGCGGAGGAGGGAATACGCTCTACTAAAACTTTCTATTATCTCGCACTGGAACCCGTTTGCGACTGGTGCGATTGGCGTCATATGCCCCGTCTCAGGGTCTCGACGTTTTGAACAAGTCGAAAGAGCTTTGTTTTTGTAAGTCAATGTTAGGCTAGTTTTACGGCCCATATTCAGAAACGGGAATCACGCCGGTGAATGTTGGCGGTGTAGATCAGGCTTGAGAAGGCGCGCTTCTCATGGTGAACGGGGACGGATTTTATAACGAATTCTTCCAAGAGGCGTGGTTGGAGTCTTTGGGGCACGTAGTCCGTGGAACACTTAAACCACAGCAACCGATGCTGCTGTTTCAAAGCCAAATAAATAAATGCGCAGTCATGTGGATCGAATCTGGCGGTAGATGTTTCTATTTTCCGGACATAAGACAAAAAGTGGAGTAGCGGAAGGGGTGAATGTTCAGAGGTTAAGGTGCGTACCAGATCCATTTGGAGCTTGAGATACACTTGAATGTTAGTCAGTTAAAGGTCAGCTACTTATAGCGGTTGATCATATATACTACTATCCTAAGTTGCTACAATTTATTTTCTGGTTGTAATGTATTATTAGACTTACCTTTCTTATTGCCACCCCCAACATTAGGCACTTGATATGGAAATGTGCTACACGACGAGCCGCTCCGACAGCGATTTTGTCAGCGAACTGCACATTACCACCTACCTACGAGGTGTGGGCTACTCCAGCGAACACGAACCAGGCGAGGCAAACGCTGCTTGGTCTTCTGGACTTCGCCAGACAGGCCGGCATCATTCACCACGTCTGAAGCCTCTCGAAGACGACCTGCATTTGAGCACCTTCCACTCCCCTCTTCTCTCTTTCCCCAATTAGGCCTGAGAGCCCTCCCTTGTGAAATAATTGCTTATTCATCATCATAAATAAAGTGGGGTTTCTACTTTTTATAGTCTGTAGAAAGTAATGGGAGCGCTGAGTGCACACGACCGGGGATGCCATCATTGGGTGGAAAGCTAAGAGCGCAGGTTTGGGCAGAACTTTAGTTGCACAGGTGCTCGAGTATATCAAATCATTATTAATGCCATTCTCTCGTGCCCATGACATTGCTCGAAACGGTGAGAATCAGTTCGCCGAACGACGTATGATCTACAGATCCTCTCGTTGGCTGAGAGAGAAGTAGGCGTTTATTAAACAATGATGTCAACCAGCGCCTAGTGCTGGTTTGCTACATTGTGAAATGAACGGAAGCGAAAATCATAAAAATAGAAGAGAGAAAGGTAAACAGGAAAAGATAGAGGGAGAAAACACACAAAACCAAAGTACTAATAAACTAAAAAAAAATGTAACGAAAATGTTTCACAGGAAATTGTCCTTGGCCATTGCTGTTCATCTACTCCCCTACAGTTTCTTCTGTAAGCGAGTAGCTGTTAGAAATTTCAGAAGAGCTTTCGTAGCTTTATACCCCTCAGCAGCAGAAATCCATGGACCAAGCAGAGTACGAATGCTTACGTCTTGTTCATTTTGTAGCCTGAGGTCTGTCTTCATAAGCTCCCTTTCACGGCTGTAGTCCTTGCATTCACACAATACATGTTCGATGTTATGTGTGACTCCGCACGAAGCACATTCAGACGACTCAGCTCTACTGATTTTATATAGGTAGCTGTTGGTGTATGCCACATTCAGTCTCAAGCGATGTAGGACCGTCTCGGCTGCCCTTGGTAGTCCTCGTGGTGCCCGAAATTTAAGTTTGGGATCGATATTGTAGAGATAGGAATAATGATGTCGAGGATTTCTCCAAAGAGAAGATGCTATTTCTTGGCCAATATCTCTAATCAAGTTATTTGCATCTGACCTAGATAACGGAATAAACACAGTAATAGCGCTCTCATGAGCGTTTCGAGCGGCTCTGTCGGCGATAACATTTCCGGGTATACCAGAGTGACCAGGAATCCACTGTATAATAAACTGGTGCCCTTTGCATGAAGCTTGGCGAGCTGCTTCGAGAATATCATGTGCAAGTTGCAAGTTAGGGCTACATTTCTTCATCGTAGAGAGGGTCTGTAGAGCAGATTTAGAGTCCACAAAGATAGCCCAAAAACTAGGACTCTCGGCTCCCACGTGTGCAACAGCTGCTCGAATTGCTGCGAGTTCCGACGCAGTTGACGACGTAACGTGGCTCAACCTTGCTTGTATGCATGAGTCCAGTGACGGAATATAGGCTCCCAGGGTTGATGATGCTGACATTGTAGACCCGTCGGTGAAGACATGTCTAAATGAGGCATAAGTTCGGTTTATGTATTCCAGTACTGTCTGCGTAATCACGGGGGCGGGCATTGTTTTCTTCGAAGCGATCCCCGGAATACTCGTTCTGATTTCTAAGTGAGGGTACCTCCATGGTGGATAGCTTGGAATTACCGCAGCTTCAAAAGAAGTGGGGATGTAATCCTCCAAGAGTGTGATAACTTGTGCAAAGCCAGATGATGGTCTCTCTGTTACAATATTTGTGAGCTGATGCTTATATGTACGAGATTTGTGACGAAGATGAGCTCTTAACGTTTCTTGCGTTCTTAAAATGGCAGGTGAAATCGCGTGTGCTTCCGCAAGAGATCCCAAATTAGAAGTGCCTTTCGGCAGCCCTAAACATGTGCGAAGAGCTTGTGCTTGAATGCTCTCGAGTTCTTTTAGAAGAGTGCGTGAGATGTTATGCATAACAGGCAGGCTGTAGCGCAGAAGTCCGAGAAATAAGGCATTATAAAGGGCAAGGAGTGCGGAGACAGAGCATCCCCATTTGGTTCCACTAATCATCCTGATTATATTGATGAAAGAGGAGAGCTTCTTTTTAAGGCGTTTTACATGGGGGCTCCAGGTCAGCTGCCTATCGAGAGTGACACCCAGGAAAGTATGTTTCGTGACATATGGAATTTTCTTTCCGTCTACTTCAATTGGGTATCTGTCCGTGTGTTTTTTTGTGAATGCCATCGCCGCTGACTTGTCCGGTGATATGTGCAGACCTCGGAGGTGTAGGTACCGTGCGGTAATGTTAATGGCTTTCTGTAGTCTTGTTTTGTTGATGTACAGAGATCTACTGCAAGTCCAAAAGCAGATATCATCCGCGTATATAGACACGTGAACGGTTTTTGGGAGAACTTTCAGGAGACCTATAAGAGAAATGCTAAAAAGCATGGGGCTGAGGACGCCTCCTTGTGGTACTCCCCTAGTAATATGATGAAGACCGGTGTTGCCGTCCTGCGTCGATATGTAAACTTCTCTTTCGTTTAGGTAATTGGCTATCCATTTGTATACACGTCCTCCAAATCCAATGGCCTTCATATCTTGAAGAATAGCGTTGTGTTCTACACAATCAAATGCCGATTTTATGTCCACAAAAACAGCTGTTGTTTTTTTATTTACTACCTTCATTTGTTCAATGCTAGTTACTAAGTCAATGACATTGTCAATGCTGCTTCTTCCGCGTCGAAATCCATTCATAGACGAAGGATATAGATCTCTATTTTCTAGATCCCATTCCATACGAGTAAGCAGCATTCGCTCCATTACTTTGCCTATGCAACTTGTTAATGCTATCGGACGGTAAGAGTTAATGTCTAAAGGAGATTTTCCAGGTTTTAAGATCGGTAGAACCCGAGCAATTTTCCATTCCTTCGGTACAGAACCCGTTTCCCACGAGGAGTTAAATATCTGTAGCAGAGCGGTCCTCGCCCCGTCCCCCAAGTGGCGTAAGGCTGAATACCGTACACCATCCGTGCCTGGGGATGACCTAAGGTTAGACCTCTCGAGCGCCATATCAAGTTCCTTTAAGGTAAAATATGCGTCAATAGCCTTGCATACACTTACGGATACATGTCCCTCTTGTGCACTGACTTTGTCATGGGGCCTTGAAGAGCAGGAAGTGATCTTGATACAGAACTCTTCGGCTACGATTGTTTCTGATACTTGGCGACTCAGACTGATGGCGCAGAACGGGTGAATTTGCTGTGGCCTTGCACGTAGGCTTCGCATTATCTGCCATGTTCGATCGAGTGGTTTTCTCGGGTCAAGGTTGGAACTGAGTGACCTCCAGCGTCTTTTGGAAAGTTTGTCCAAGTGTCGTTGAACACGTTTTTGCGCTCGCCTAGAAGCCCGCACATCCTCAACATTTTTAGTCTTCCTTGCCCGGCGTTCTGCCCGTCGACGAATGGCCCGAAGACGCTCATATTCACCATCGACTGCAGTATGAGGTTTTGTCATGTTGACATTTTTTGTCGCATGAGAAGTTGAAGAGGTTATAGCCTCAGCAAGACCTTTTGGCTCGGTTACCTCGATACATGCGGATTCCATTTTAGTTTTAAAGAGATCCCAGTCAGTGTAACAGATTGTGGTACGCCGCTTCGTGCATTGCAATCCTTGAATCGTAGTGTATGTAGGAACATGATCGCTACCGTGTGTTTCAATATCAGCAAACCACGTTGTTTCGGCAGAGAGGGTTGAAGATGCGAATGAAATATCTAAAGGACTACTCAGAGATGCCCCTCTAAAATACGTCGGACTTCCGTCATTGAGTACTACAAGATCATGTTTTAGAGCAAGGTCGAATAATGCGTTCCCTCGAGTGTTATTCTTTTTACTTCCCCATGATGCGTGGTGACTGTTGAAATCGCCCGTCAGAATATGAGGGGATGGGGTTTGCTGTAGGATAGTATCGAGCCTTTGAACGTCGAAGGGTGCTCGAGGGGGTATGTAGCCAGCAATAACCGTGAAGGAAACTTCTGCTTTCCTAATAGTTGCTGCGATATACTCATTTGTAGGGTGTGGCGGGATGTTATGTTGAACAAATGTCAGATCCTTCCGAACGCCGAGTAAAACTCTGCTGAGCTCATTTCCTCTGTAAGAATGGTACAGTTCATATCCTGATAACCTGGTGTTGTGAGACACTCGCGACTCTGAAATCGCAATAACAAGAAATTGATATTTAAATACAAATTGACGAAAGTCCGACAGTCGGTTTCGAAGTCCTCTCGCGTTCCATTGAAGGATGGTGGCTTTACCACGAAGCTTCTCTAACGACACCATAGCTTGATAAGTGGAAGTATTGCATCAATCACAGTTAGTAGTGCTTGGGATAGGGGAGACTCCCATGTACGAAGGATATTACGGATGACATTGATGATTGTTTGAAGCTTGTCTCCAGTAATAGACGGTTGATCTCTGGCTGGTGCCTTTGATTTGTCCTGCCTGGGTGGCCTGTTTTCTTTGACTTCTACATCAGAATTTGAAGCTGAATTGGGGAGTCTGGGAAATTCGTTTTCATTGTTCAAGTCCAAGGTGGAGACTTGGGCGTCTTTTGGCTTCGCATGTGTTTGGACCTGTCTAACGTTTGACTGCTGTGTTGACGAGGAGGGTTGTGGATCTTGAATCCCATCCTGTAGAGGTTGGTGAACTCCCAGATCTTGTTTCGTTTTTGTTCCATCTGTTTTAGGGCGACCTTGGGACATTTTCTCCTTGGATGATAGTAGGGCCACTTTTGCTGTTGTGTACCCAACTTTAGCTTCGCTCTTGTACTGATATATTTTCTTTTCCCTTTGGTACACAGGGCACAGATGGGATGTCGAGTCATGTGCTTTACCGCAATTTGTGCAGAGCAGGTCAGCCGCTTCACACTTCAGGCGGTCGTGTGCTCCTCCACAGCGAGTGCAGCGCACGTCCTTTGTGCAGGCGGTTTGGACATGTCCGAAACGACCGCATTTCCAGCATTGACGTGGTTTCTCTATGTACGGCTGCAACTTGAACCTTGTGTATCCCACGGTGACATATTCTGGTAGTGTGTCCGTGCTGAAGACGACTTTGACAGACTCAGATTTACCCAGTCGAGCAATGGAGATGACGGGTGCAGTGGCACGGACTGCCGATTGTAGCTCGGCTTCGGTAATGTCTACTGGTACCTGGTAGATCACTCCGGCCGCCGATTCTCG
>JAZHYW010011446.1:0-88663 GCA_037355805.1 Ixodes ricinus | reverse complement strand
GAAGCCGTCAAGAAGCCGGCGGGGTTCGCCGCGCATGCGCGTTGGGGGAGCGTGATGTGATGAAAGGAAGACGTGGCGCACTGCTTGCAGGAATGCGCAGCGCGTAAGGAATGCGAAAGCACTCCTACACGTAAGCAGTCTTAAGTGTCTCGGCCGAATTCTTTTTTTAGGACCGTGCGAATAATCGTTTTGAACCGAACAGTGCAACTTCATCCCTAGCTTTGATCAGAACTGTTACAGGGGCACTAGACCACTCTCTGCGATAATCAATTTATGGGCATAACTTAAAGGGGCCCTGCAACGACTTTCTTTTACTGTTTTTTTTAATTTGCACCAAACCTGAGCGCACTGAACGTAGTAACTTAGTGAAACTTTTCTTTTCTCGAAATTCGCTTTATTTTAAAAGTTATAGGCAAATTAAAATTACAAAAACTAGCAAAAAATAACCTCCCTCATGACGTCCTTGGTTGCTTGAGTGACCGTGAACTAGAGGAGGGGTAGTGAGCTCAGCGAGCGCTCACGGCTGCCGCACTCCGTGTCGACGGCGTGAGAGAGCGCCACAAAGCGTGTTCTGGATAGGCTCTATGCAGCGGGCAGCCACAGCGGCTCTCATTGCGTTTGCTGCGCGATTAAACACTAATTCGGCATGACACTTCATTGGCCACAAACGACAGAAAACACGGGCTAAAGATCAGTTCAGAACGGGAGCCACTTTGCGCTGCCATACCGCCAAAAGGCTAAACCGCAAGCCGAAGCTGCTCGCCGAAGGCCTTGGGAACTCTCGGAACCGGTCGGACCTTCCAGTCAATACGACCGCAGCGCCGCCGCGTACATCTGGGACATTTCTACGCTCGCCGCTCTTTGGCGCCTGAACCCGCTACACCTTTCTAGTATGCACCGCCTTTTCCACCGCTTGGTGGCGGGTATGTCGACGGGTCATTTCTTGTTTCCGTACTTTCTAAACTGCATTTGTTTCTTTTCTGATCTGAAATAGTGAACAAAAACTACTTTTATAAATAATTGAAGCGGTTCGCGCCACTTACATTTTGTATTTCGACTAAAGAGAAGCTTTTAGCGGCTCTTACCAGTAGTGAGCCCAGGACCAAAGACGTCACATATCGCGCGCTTTCGGCACCGCGGGTCGCCCCCGTAGGTGGAGGAGGTTTCCGCGTGTTACTCTCTCCGTGCCCGCTGGCTCGTCCCGAACCCCGAGGGACGTGGAAACCGCAAAATAGGTAGACGCTCAAATATGATTGCAGAGCCCCTTTAATTTAGAAGATAATAATAATAAATAAAATATGCGAGGTCGATTTTTTTATATTAAAATCGGTGTTAAAATTAATTACCTCGGAGCTATTGCAGACACCAGAGGGCGCCATCGGACAATAAGAAGGATTCTCCTCATCCGACGGCGCACTCTGGTGTCTGCGATAGTTCCGAGGTAATCGATCTTCGATACCGATTTTAACTGAGAAATCGGCCACACACGAATGTAATGTTTGGTTCTTTAGGGTATTTAGAAGCCCAAAGATTGAGTTATGACTATATATAGAGTATCGCAGAAAGTGGTTTAGTGCCTCTTTTAGTGAACCGGTTTATCCTGGCTTTCCCTTGCACAGTGAAGGCTATGCATGACGCAGCACTATTCTATTCGAATCTGCTATTTGCACAGTTCATGCTTCTTTTCGTTTTATGTCAGTAGTGTTAAGGTAGAGCGTGTTGATATCTAAATTATGAAAACGAAAGAGGGACAGGGAAGACAAGACAGGCGGCAGCAGGCTGTGTCGCCTTGTATTGTCTTTCTTGTCTCCCGTTCGTTTTCGTAAAGGTGGTTGCGTGATTTCCCTCCTTTCTTTATACCTGCAAACAAATCATCAGCTGACTCATAAATGAGGCATCGTAATGTTTCTTTTGAAGATTGCTGTGAATCGTCGTGAGAATGTGTGGACCCGAGCAAGTAGCTTTAGAAAACGTTTTCCTCGCACGAGTGCTCGCGGAAACAAAGTATTTCGCGGGGCCTTGGCCTGGCGCCACTGCCTTTGATGTCCCTGAAAAGAAATCGCAAGATGAAGTACGACATCGGTGATGCTTTCATTGGGGCCATCACGCATACGTGATAATCGGGTGTATTTTGTTTCCAGCCGCCTTGTGTGTCTCTGAATAGACTTAAACCCTTTAGACCGTTCGATGCATGCCCGTACAACAGAAAAGGTTTCGAGATAGCACACTAATAACGGTCATGTTTCAAAAACATTTCTTTGGCAGAAAAAGGCGATATTATTTATTTTATCCTTTCGTGACAGCGTGACGACGGTAATTTTTGTTAGCCAGGTTGGAATTAGTTCAGTTGCTGAATTACACTGGGGAGTTAGCACAGTTGGCGAATTACACTGATTGTTTGCGGAGTTAATCGAAGGCAATACCGTTTCTGCAATTTCTGTAAAAAAAAAAAAAAAGCTGGCGTTCGCGTTAACCGTAAAATAGAATATTTCTTTCCGAAACGGCGTATAATTCCCTCCTATTCATGTTTAATCCTTCAGCTTGACACGTATGTGAAACTTTAACACAAAGTATTTTATGAAATAGGAATATGTGACACTCTATATGTTGTTACCTGTGACATTTTCTTGCCTGTACTCTTACATGAGGCGGTATCTACGTTAACACAAAATAAAAATTCAGAAAAAAAAGAGATTTGTTTTGTTATGTTTACTCTCCATTTGGCCACGGTTCCAGTGATTGCCATAGTCGAGGTAATAAAAAAACCACGTGTTTTGATCCCGGTCATAGACAAAGCATACCATCCAATTTGTAAATGGTTTCTTCAAAATTTAAACGCAAGTAGTACTGCGCTTTACATTTGGAGCGCCAAACCTAAATCCTGATCACAATAAAAATTCTCAGTTCTGAAAAAAAAAATAAAAAGAAGTTGTTAATTAGAACAATCTTTTACAAAAAAACTGATAACGTTTTTTTTTTTAATGTACAAGATAGGAAAAGATTGTTCGAGAGTTATTTTAAATAAATAAATCCGCTGAAAGCATGGGACAGTCGGCACTAAGAGAGATTAGCACAAACGAGCGGCTGCCGCGCGATGACAAAAGGGCGACGCGGGGTACCGTACAGCGGGCACGTGCATCTGAGCGTGAATTCGAACGCACAACAAAACAAAGAAGTCGTGTTAAACAATTTATTCACAATAAAAAAAAAAAGATCAGTCGCATTGAGCTGACTGTGAGTGTCTCCCACTGATCTCTATGTCTATTTGCTGGATCGCGTTTGGCCAGCTCCGCCTATGGACCGGAATGCGGTCACTGGCGGCCATCTTTAGGTAGAGTTATATCATCTCTAGCCATCATTGTAATATGGCGGACAGCGCAATGGCGGCAGGCTACCATAAAAAAGCCGTGGATCTAGTACACTGTACCGTGGGTGATATTTCGTCCTTGATTGAAGTTGTTCGACGAAGCAGACTCTTGAAACCCGGCGTGAACGGTAGCCCGATCTTTGAGGACCCGGCGAAAGTTCTACGAAAGCGCAGCACCGGGGAAAAGCAGCGCAGCTCGCATCGAAAGCAGATTCCGTAGCGGCGTCTGCTTTCGATGCTTCTTTCGATGCGACTTTTGATGTGTGCTGTGCTGCTTTTCCCCGGTGCTGCGATTTTGTGAAACTTTCACCGGGTCCTCAAAGATCGGGCTACCGTTCACGCCGGGTTTCAAAAACATGTTTCGTCAAATAATTTCAATCAAGCACGAAATATCACCCACCCTATTTTGACGGCAGCCTGCCACCACACCTGCCAAAACGCTGTCTGCCATGGATGGATGACAGTGGCTGCAGGAGCTGTACCTTGGCTAGAGGTAATATAACTCTACCTAAATATGGCCACCAGTGACCGCATTCGGAGAGCGGGCAAACGCGATCCAGCAATTGTCATTGAGATCAGTGGTGTCTCCTAAGGTCGTCAGTTGTCTGATTTTTACGTTACGTTCGGGATGTTAAAGTAGCGGATGATACGGAAAACAGCGCTAACGTGCAGGACCTGAATCCCGTGACGTCACCTGCATTGAACTGCAGAGTGACGACAGCCTGACGTACCCAAGTGTTTGTCGTGAGTTTTGTGTGTATGGAGCGAAACGTTCGCTTATAAATTTGACCAAGTGATGCTCGCCTCAAGAGTGTTTTGAAAGCTCGTGACGTTCGAGATAAGGTACTCTTTTAGCTACCTCCCCTTTCCCTGGGAAGCGATTCCGTGAAAGATAACGTGTAACATGATAATCGGCCAAACGTTAGTAGGCGTCCATTGCCTTCAAGTAGTGGTACTGGCAGTGAAGGTCGCCGGAGGATCCACTACTACAGATGAGTCTGGTGTCGCTGAATTCGTAATCGATGCCGACCTGTGAGAGAAGAAGAATAACAAAGAAGGGTTAGTGATAAAGCATTGTTTGTGAGAGGTATCAAAGTTTTAGTCTGTCAATTTATTTAATTTTTGCACTGTAGCTTGCTCTTGACACGTACAGAAAAACTCTTATTGTTCGCGGGTACCAAATGTTCGCGAATTTCGTGAGTCGGAAAATAACAAAGTTCAAGGGCGCGCGAATATTTTGTTTTTGTTTTTATTTTTGACGAAGGGGCAAACGAGAGCCTATAAATTTCGGAAAATGTAATGGTCGAGAATGCGACTGTTCCGCCCAACTCGCGAGAAATTGAGACCGCGAAAAATGAAGGGTTTTACAGTTTATTACTTCCGTATTTTCTAAACTCTCCTTTATACTTCGATAACTACTCAATCCTGGTATATAATAATGTATCCAAATTTAATGTCCTATATTCTTTTTTATCTCCGTATTTGTTTTTATTTACGTAGGGTAATACATATATATCTAAATTCACCTGACACGTCGCAAGGCTTGGATCAGCATCACCGATTGTCATCATCATGTACCACGAAAGGAATGAATGCTTTAAAATCAAATACCTCTGCAGCCACCCTGCTAAAATTCTAAATCGAGCCGGCAGTATTAAAAATAAATAAATAAACGAATACCTGAATGAATCAATTAATTATTATTTAAATAAATTAGTTTAGTTTAAATTAGCCGAAATTAGCGCTTATTTTCTTTACCCTCGTAGCAATCGAATTGACTGCAGAGCGCCAATCAGATGCTCGGGCCTCAGCACGCCCCGCGTTTAATAAAGCCGTGGGCCACTTATACGGCGAGCAAGGTCGTCCGCTCCTCGAGCTCCTCGTGCATTTGTTTACGAGCCCAATTCGGCCGCGTGCTTTTGTTCAGGCCCCGACCTCGACCAACGACGATGCGCTTGGTTACCTCGTTACCCCCGCGCGTTCTCGACGTTGTCCTTCGGCTGGCGTCCCCCTAAACGCCGTTCCGATGCGCCAAAGACGTATTTTCGTAATACTTGCTCGCCGTATAGTAATCAACAATTAATCATTCATCACCATCGCCATCGGCGTCTTTTTTTTTTGCTAAAATGGTCTTTGTCACCTCTGACGTCCACAGTGGTTCGTTTTCTCCGAGAACAGGGGGCAGAAACAGAGGCTCTGATTCGGGGCGAGGTTTTCGCCGTCTTCGAGTGTCTGCGGTAGAGGCTGGTTGATCGAGTCCGGCAGCAGGAAGAGAAGGACGGCTGCCACCAGGGAGAGCCCTCCGTTCACGAGGGCCGGGAGGAACTTGTCGTATTCCACCTGGGAAACGTCGAGAGCGGCGATCGCATTTATCCGGGATGACTAGATCGAGTTTGATAGAATGTTTGATCGAATAGCGGTCTTAGGACTGCGTCATGAAGGATCGAACGAGCCGCTCAAAAATTGCGAACATGTAAAACTGCAGAGGCCTTATTCTCGTAAATTCGCAACGAGTGTGTAAAAAAAAAATGGACGACGTTCACAATTCCCTGTAATGCCGAATTAGGGCGCAGCTCTTGAGAAGGAGGAGGGAGGGTACGGAGAGGAGGGTATGGCCCTCCTCCTCCTTCTAGCCTCTCCTCCTTCCCTCCTCCTCCTCTTCCTCTCCCCCTCCCCATCGTGACGTCACTCGTGGGCCTTGTGAACGTCGTACCTTCGCTGAAAGGTCGTGACTTCGTCGTGACCTTCACGAGTGACCTTCGTGACGTCACTCGTGACCCTCGTCGTGACCGTCACAGTGACTGTGATGTCACTGTGACCCTCGTACGTCACTATGGGAAACGTTTCATAACGCAACGCGCGGTTACGCCGACGGCGACGGCGACGCCGCTCAAGCCGGTAACGGGTGCCTAAGAGCTGCGCTCTAAAAATATCAGTTATCGCGAGCAAAAAAACAAAAAAAACAAATAAAAATAAAATAAGAAACAAGAGATAGAACACAGTCGAGGGCGTCCATCCTCGTTGGTGTTTGTTTCGTTGCTTGTTTAGTTTTCTTTGATGGTTGCATTATTGGCGTATCTAGAATGTTTTTTTTGCACTTTTTAATGAACCGCAAAATCAAGAACGGCTATCATGATTTTTTAAATATAAATGTTTTAATACTTTTTGAGTCGTTTTATAGTATTTGCCACTGGCTATTTATACCGTGTGTTACTGTTATGGACCCTAATACTCTTCCCTACCTCGTTGATGATTCATGAAATAATACAGATTCCGTTTGGAGCTCTTTTATTTTATCTCATAGGTTCAGTGATGTTATTTCAGATAGATGACGAAGGGCGGATTTATGACGCACGGTCAATATCACGGCGCATTCCTCGCCGTATATCAATCATCGAGATGTACCCTGTATTGAGGATTTATATAGCGATGTTTTCACACCAACGCGCGGCTGTGACGACACGCCGCTAAAGGGGCGCTGCTGTCTGCGTCGCGCGTTCGCAGATCGCGTCACTTCACGCTAATCTGGTTTCTGCGCATGCGCAATGTCCGGACCTGCCTTGAGCAAGCGCGGACTTGTGTCGTCCAACAGCGTTTTTGTTTATTCACGAACAGGTTGTCGGTTACCGCATTTGACGCGGCGCTTACCAGGGACGCCACCTGGGCTCCCAGGAGGCCTCCGAAATCGGCCACCAGTCTCTGGAGCAGCACCGCCCTTCCCCGGATGACGGTGGGGAAGATCTCCGACGTCAGTTGGTAGGTGATGTTGTAGCCTCCGGCGAACGACATGGAGCACAGGGCCGACATGATCATGGTTCCCAGCACCGAATCTTGGGGTGGGACGGAGAAACATTGTAGCCCATTAAGGCATTATCTGGAATTGCTCTTGAATGTTTGCAGGTTAAATGTTTTTTTTTGTGACGGCCGTTACTATTTTAGTTATTTGTTAGGATATACTACTAGCTAGGCCACAGATTTCTGGAGCTAGCAATGGCAATAATCATCGACAGCGTAAGGAAGTCGGGCACTGCGAGTGCTTCAGCAGTTTTAATATATCTAAGTATCATTAACGATCGCAGGATCAACAAATGATAATTTGGGATGAACGTCGGCATTATTGTTTGTAGCAAGTACTTTTATCTTCATTAGTTCCGCTAGTTATGTTGCTATGCGAGCCGTTATTAGGCGAGTTATGCCTAAAACCCACTGTCATATCCCCAAGCCAAATTTGAAAGCCAAGACCGTATTTACCTTAAATGCAAATCCCGTATTCTAAGGAAGCTATTTTTGCCAATGACTGTACGACGACTGTGGAGATATTCATAGCAAAAAACTATCACACTATTCCACAACTCCATATATGTTTGAAAAAACATCGCTAATAAAAAAAATAAGAAACAGCCCCACAAAATTTGGAGTTCGTTTGGGTCCCTTACGCTTTCAGAACTTCGTAATTACGTGACCTTCTTTTTTAGATCGCAGTAACTGGCGCCTCGCATGATGTGCGACGAAGTGCTCGCTCAGGTGTGCAGTTGTATAAAGACAACTTTTGCGTGAATTCACCGTTATTTCTCTTGGTTTGGACAGTGTTTTGTGGAGGCTCAGTATAGGCCAAAGTCACTGACAGCGAAAGAAACGAAGGGTGTGGCTGATTATGCTTATGTTTTTGCCCTTTATTTGGTCTTTGATATTATTTACAGTCAAATGAAACAATCTCATTGGCTACGGAGCGGTAATAAGATGCCCGCGAGCTGCCCACACCATGTGCATTTTAGGCTGCCAGTGCCTAATTAGACATCCACTTTCTATAAAAAAAAAAAAAAAAAAACAGGGATTGGCCATGCGCGTGCTTTACAATGAAGTACTCGCTCTTTCTTTTAAAGGAAACTTAGCGCAAAAAATCGCTCCTATTTCCTTTGAGTTTGACAGCCTCCAGAGAAGACTCAATATATTTATATATGCTGGCTCTACACCATACTTGTACGTAGTTCAACTACTCTACTCAAGTTACTGTAGTTTAACTACTTTTTTGAGTAGTTTAATAACTTTCAATTACATTTTTATTTCGATAATTAGTAGTTTACTTTAATTACTTTTTTGTGTAACTTCTACTCAAATTAGTAATTACATTTGAATTTTAGTGATTGTTTTGCCTATCAACAAACATTCCTGCACAAAAGAGATAAGATGTCGGAAGATCAGCTGATATTCGCAAAAAGGGGGATGCATGTGGCGAAGCAAAAGGAGGGGGTAGAAAATAGATTGGAGAGTCCGAAACCCCCAAAAGTCCCCCCCCCCCACCCTCTGCAGCAACACTGCTACGAAGCGCGGGGAGCGAACAGGCACGTCACAAGAGAGGCCGAGTAATATGCGGGATTAGCTCCGAAGACTGGCGTTTCTTTGTGCCCTGGAGTTCAAGGAGACTTGACCCATTCGAAGAAAGGGCTGGTTCCCGCTTCTCCCCAACGTAGAAACTCTCGCCCACTACAGGGGGTGCACACACTGCATTCTCACTCAAAGGAGGCAACAAAGTGCAGCACCTGCTCTGAAGCTCATCTGGTGCTCCCGTAGTTTTTGCTGTACTCGAAAAATCGCGCGCTAAAGGGCAACGCAAGGGGGACCTTTTTGCGTTGCCTTTCCTCCCAAAACATAAAATTTGCAATCTTCAAAGATTTGAAGATCGTTCGAGAAACCTTAGTAATTCCCCCAACGTTTGTATATCAAAAATAATAAACAAGTAGTGTTGGGAAGTACTTTAAGTACGTGGTACTTAAAATACTACTGTTTAGAAAACTTGTACTTTTACTTCAAGTAAATATCTGGGCATGCACTTGTACTTTCCGAGGAAAGTAAAACTCCCGATTTCAATGTACATTCCCCGAATTTGAAAACAAACAAATGGCGTATCGTCGTGTGAAAACGCGCTCTTTCAAGACGTCATCTGCTCATTTCTTTGAGTGAAGTAATGGCGGCTGTAAGACCGACACAAATAAGTGGCTTATAAGTTGATTGTGTCAAATAGCTCGTCAGCGAGATTAAAACAACTATTCTGGGGTGACTTGACTTTATACAATATTCGCTGCCGTTTCCGTAAAAAACTGATACACCCCCGATTACCTCTGGAGCAATGCGGACCAGTCAAAAAAGACTGTATAGGAAATGAAAGGACATCATAAACGATTCTGTTAAAAGTACTGCTACTTTACCTTGAAATATATTGTATTTATAGTACGTTACCTTATGTACATTGCACCCGGTGTACATACTACTTGACTTGAAGTACATAACCTCTACTTTACTTTGTACTTTACTTCAACTACTTCTTAGATGTACTTTACGCAACACTGTAAACAAGCAAATACTGTCTAAAAAATCAAGCTCAGGCAGTACTAAACCTCAAAGTAGAAATGACACATTTGCAGTACATCATTGACCAAACAAGCAAGAAAGTACAAAGCAATTAGGCACGCAGAAACAGAACCAGCTGTTAAAGCATTTCTTTAAAAAACAATCCGATCCATATTTGACGAGCATAATTTCGCCAACGGATCAAAACCTATATACTCTCTTTTTACCATAAAAACACACATAAGAGTAACTTCAAAGTAACTGCAAAAGTAAGTCGCTACTTTGTTACGGTAGTTAGTAATTTACTCAATTACTTTCCATTTGAGTAATTTTTACTCTACTCAAATTACTTCGGAGGTCAATACTCAGTAACTTAACTTAATTACTTTTTTGAGTAACTTGTACATGTCTGAGTCTACACCTATGCGACAACTGTTTTCTTGCATTACCGGTCCGCAAAAATCCCACGACGAAAGAAATGATCGCTCCCATGAGGCATGAAGAGTGAGTTAGGCCATCGGCGGCCGATGGTGTCCAGGGCCATGATGCAGATGAAGTTCACGGGTAGCTCGAAGGACATGGCCAGTGAGTAGGAAGCGTACAGGTTCACGCTTAACCGCCCTATGTTGAGGGCGTTGGCGTTGTAGCAAAGGCTGATGATGAAGCTGTAAAGGAACAGATGGAGGGGTTGCAAAAGTCAGGGTGGTGTGCCAGGGTAGCAAGTGGCGTGCGGACGCTTGGGCTAAGATGGTGAAGCATTATGTTGAAACTCGTTTTAAGGGTCTAACTGCTTCCGGTACCGAATAAAATCTTAATTCGTAACTTTGAATGGTAGGGCCAATACCAGCTGAAATAATGACCCAGCGATTTTTGTCAATTTTTGTGTGCGAAAGATACAAGTGTTTTGGAAATTTTTTATATATATATATATATATATATATATATATATATATATATATATATATATATATTGAATACATTTCTGAACCATTGTTTTTTTCAAGGAATATCGAACATTGTTGTTTTCTTTCCTTAGAATAAATGATTTAATAACCCAGAGGTTTTCTAGGATGGTTTATCCAGGATATGCGCGATTCGAGAATTGTAAAGAAGATGCTCAACTTAATGTATCCTTTGTTCGCCCGTGCCTAAAATATAAGATAATAATGTGCACTCTTCAATAAGGGACATTAACCCCCCCCCCCCCCTCAAAAAACAGCTTTTTAAAGTGGGTGTGCAGGACTCGTTATGTCACGAAATAATCATTCCCCAGAAAAAACAAACAAAAAACAGCCGAATATTTACGTCGCAAGATTTATTAAGGATTCAAAAACATGATTTTACTTTGAGTTCGATGTCTCGAGATAGAGGTCTCGGAAATGTTCCTAACTGAAAATGAGTCTTATCTCCGACGTAAACATTGCTTTACAAATGTTTTTCTAGGAAAGTTTATGCGTATCCTGGCCGACTTCGTAAAACAATGACTTTAGGGAGTTCTGTGTTCATGCAAGTGTAAGGATTGTGGAAACCATGGGGTTCCCTATATCCCTATCTAGGTCTAGCTTCAAGCAGGCCGTGGGAGTCGTCGTCACCAATGGCGGCGGCTACCCAGATACGAGGAACCGAGGCTGTATTCCCCGAAGGGGACGGCTCTCCCTCGCCCACGTAGGGTGAATGTGCCGCCGGCGCAAACTTGAGAGCGATAGTGGACGCGACTACTACCGGTCTCCCCAGGCGCGTCCATTCTCCGAGGCTACATAAGCCGGCCCCGAAGGAGGGTCGGGGGCTCTCGTCAGCGGAGGCCCTGGCCCCCGACTGCCCGTGAATCTGCCTGTTGCGGCAGCGCGGGAAAACGACCGGGTGATATTGGCAATTGAGCCATCGCCCGGACTTTTCATGTCCAAGAGCAAATCGTGTCGGCATTTGAGTTAATAAACACGTCGAAAACGGATTCAATGTGCTGGTGTTATCTCTCGTCCACCAGTGCCCAAAGAGGCAGTCAATAGACAGACCCGGCCGTAGCCGCACAATGAGCGGACTACGGTGTGGGCATTATTTTAATGAGGATTTTGGAGTAAAGGTAGCAAACACACAGAATGAAGGTAATTATAAAGAAAAAATAAACATCGTCACTTACCAGCTGATGTATATGAGAAAGACTCTTTTTCGCATGCGAGGAAACTTGAGTACGGCTCGACTGCTCTCCCAGAAGGTTGGGATGACCTTCACAGTAGAAGAGCCGGCTTCACTAGCAGGACCCTGTCATGAAAATAAAAAGAAGGGTAGTAAGTTTGCCACTAGATGACAAGCAGCAGTCTTTTTACGTCTTGAGTGCACTAGAGTAACACATATGGCAACGTTTCCATTTGTAACACCTTGATTCATTAGAGCAGTGAAGGTGCGGGAGGGATACTGTTTGAAAATTGAAGCTGACCTTGAAGCTGACCTTGAAGCTGACCTCTTATTGCCTGATCTAAACAGCGACGTCATTTTTTGCAGAATATTTAAAGTGCGTGCACTGGTACAATACCTTTTGCAATACTAAACTTCAAAAATCTTCAGGAGCGAGGCTGAAACGTATCTTGGTAACGTAAACTGACCGGCTTACTTGATTGTGGCTGTCATACCGTTAAACAAGGCGAAGATTAATCCTCGCTTACAATAGATTGTAGCTGTTATGGTTGGTTTGAAATTAGAGTAAGATTTCGCTGTATAAAGTGCGTTTCCATTGGTGTACTAAGGAGAATCATCGCTAATAACTTTAAAATAGCATATGGCATATACGTAAATCCCAAAAACGCCTACCAACTCAAATATCACTCAACTGCTGTTGTCAACATGTATCTCTTTACCATGGGTGGGCGTTCATTCGAGATTTTAAGTATATGCCCCTCTAGGTGAGGCAGTGAAGCAACATTGTGGGCTTTCTCGTTGCTTTATAAATGTGTTGAGAGCGTGCGGTTCTGTGCTATCTCAATATTTTGAGGGAAAGTAGCACCTTTATATCAACGTTTATTATGCACATTTTAATTGGTGGCGTACACCTGAACCTGGGGAACCAACGTGTATTTCGCGATTGAGCAGCTCATAGACAATTCAAAGTTGTGCTACTTCATCTGAGTAGATGGATAATTTTTCAGACCTCTTTTCTAGGGTGCTACCCACTGCGATCGGTTGAAATAGATCAGAAGATAAACTAAGAGCATTTTGTTCAGCACGTGTTATTCAAAATTTTGCTTCTTTTCCATAGCTCAGTCGAACGGACTTTGAAATAGTTGTTCTTCGATATTCAGAAGAACCTTGATGAATTTCATTAGAAATCTTTGATACACATTTATACAGGTTGCAATGGTTCCTTACCTCGAGTTGTTTACTGAGGTCGTCCGGCGAAACAACCTTGCCGTTGAAGCGAGCAATCTTCTCGAAGTGAGCGAGCGCTTCCTTCTTGCGCCCGACGGATAGCAGCCATCCTGAAGATTCCGGCACCCAACTGTGAAAATAAACAAGAGATTGCAATGTTCAAGGACAAAAATACCTCATTTAATTATCAAAATAGTCACTGAAAATGTAAGAAACTCGGTGAATGGCTTATTGTGTCCCTACTTCTCGCTTCACGATTCGTACTACGGCGTCCTAATCGATTAATACCGCAATATCATTAATGGTGCGGAGAAAAAACTAGATGCTCGCAACTTGTCACGCCTTGCCTTTCTCAAGTTGTTAGTTTTTATAGTAGCGAAACATTTGTTATGATGACATGGGTTGTTTCTTCTGTAATGCTGGCTGCCCCTTCGCACATAGAGGTACCGGAGTTCCCGAGGAAAGAGCACCGTGTTTCTCAGCACCAGGTAAATGAACTACATTGCAGAAAGATCAAGCTCTGTGAAAATGAGACGCTAGCGGCTGAGATAGAAGGCTGAAGTTCAAGAACATGAAGTTGCCTTGATCATAAGACAACTGACAGAGCCGTGTATAGAGGAGTTTGGTCAATGGGAGGAGCGGGCAGAGCCAGCGCGTGCACCAGAGGCAGATAAAGGACTTGGCATGCTCTCTTGGCAAACCAGAAGCCGAAAGAAATCCCCTAGCGGTGGTAGCGAGAAACAGTTTCAATAAGAGCGTAAGGGTTAAATGCAGTAACTCGTCATGGTTGAAAATAAGGTGCACGCGACGTTTCGATTATGATCATACAAAAATATGTAAGAAACGAATGTGCTGCTCGAAAACTCTGTTTTGCTCGGACAGTGTGTGACCGCTCGAACGGCAGATTCACGGCACTCGGCACCTAACGCACGGATTATGTCGATCGTTCCGCTAGTCGCGCTCTTCCACCATGATTTTGGATGACCGCGATTGAAACATCACTTGAACGATATTTCAGTCACCGAGAGTGACTCCGACGCAATTATTAATTTCATTTCTCGCGACCACCGCCAGGGCATTATTCGAGGCTTTTGGCTGGCCACGTTCGAATCTGTCAAGACGCCCTGGAACACGTCCAGCCCGCTCTCGGCCAATGGCGCCTCCTCATTTGCCTCCTATACTTCCCAATGGATGGCCAAACTTTCTTTATATACGTCTCTGATAACTGAGAAAGACGAAAAGTTCTCTGCGAGCATACGTCCACCTAAGCAAGAAATGTCATTGTAAGCGCCTGTAGCATCTATTCGAAAAACAAAAAGCTTGTCACTAAGAAAGAAAACAATATTATCGTTCTTGCTGACAAGGTTTTCTTCACTGATATACTCCACGAGCGCCGAAAATATCAGTTCTTTTTTCTGACGATGTAAGGCTAAAAAATACGTAAGCTCATTAAAAATTGTTTTTCATAGGTACTTTTTTTTAGGTAGCGTCATGTTTTTAAACTTTCGCGTTTTATCCGGATTGCTAGCGTCACATTCTCACGGAGTTCGAGCTTTCTGCACTGTATATAGTCTATCTACCCGGGCTGAAAAACGTGCCTCTCTTTTATCCTTAATTCCCCGTATATTAATCTTTGGTCGCCAACAAAACGCACGGGGTTGATCAGACCGTGACATGCAAAAGCAAGGAACTATAGCTAGTGATAGTTTAGGAAAAGCAGGACGTGGAGCCCCCAGCACGTTGTTGCTACCTCGCAGCACGTTGTTGCTATCCGGGTTATCCGATAAGGAAGTCGAAGAACGAATCATGAACCGAGAAGCTCGAATGCCTTAAGCCACCCAGTGTTTCCTAAGCTATCAGCGGTTCTAGGATTTAGATGTAACGCGATCATGATATCACACTCTAAAGAATATAGAGTCTAATTTCCCACGAAACGATCGGGCTTGGCCCGCAGGCGCGATCGCGCACCTCGCGGCCTTGAAAACTTGTATGAGGACGGTTCCTCGAGCTCCTGTCATGCTGCGCCGTCTCGCGGCATTTGGTTAAAATGAAGTGGTTCATCGACGTACTTTTGCCGTGGCGAGGCGGCATCGTTCGGACACTTCCCTCTTCTTCCACCGTGGCGCGGTGACACAGGGTATGACCTAAGCGCGTGTAGCGTCGTGCTCAGTGTTACAACGCAGGCTGTTTTATAGGTATAAACATATTCTTAACCACGTCATTCACCGAGCACGCGTCGTAGACTGCAGCCATTGGTTCCCCCGCGTGCTTTGCGTGAAAGTAGACGCACCTGGTTTCATAAAAGTGTAGAATAAAGCGAGAAAAAAAAAAGGCGTACCACATGACGAGGAGCATGAGGACGTCGATGCCCGTGGTGGTAAACATGATGCCCCTCCAGCTCTGCAGCCAGGCGGTGTACCAGGGCAGCGCCGTGGCCAGCACGCTCCAGTTGATGGCCCAGAGGAAGGAGATGAGCGTTCTCCTCTCGCACACCGTGTACTCCATCACTGACGAAAAAAAAAAAAAAGGTAGCGCAGGTTTTTGTTAAAAAAAAAAAAAGAGGGCTGTCGCGAATTTTTTGTTTAAGCAGGGTTCGACTGGTTCGTGAACCTTCGAACGTTTGGCGAAATTTGACGAAGTTTGAATTTAAAACGAGTGTTGCCTAACTTCTTAAAAAAAAAACTACTTTCACACTTTTGCGAAAAAACAATAATTTATACAGGAGTCATTAATTTTTTTATTTCTACGCATTATCAAGTCTAAACATAAAAATATTATTGATTTATTTAGATTCATGATATAATGCAATACATTTGATGAATTGTGAACGTCTCGTCCGCCAGGTGGTGTCAGCTCGTTTCCAATTTGCCTGCACGCGCACAAAAGTTGAACTTGAGTCGATCTTTTGTTGAACTCTACGTTAAAAGTTTGAAATATTTGAACATGATTCACCACGAACTTCGGCAGGTTTGATACACCAGTAATAAGTCGATTCCTGTAATGTTTTAACTGACGAAAAAAGGAAAGTTTCTATTTCGGTTTTGTTGCTGAAATATTCGATAAGTTTGAAACACTGAGCCATGAAAGCTGGTGTAGACCCTATTGTTTGTGAAAATTTATCCTTTTGGCGCATGAGTTAAATAAGAGACATAAGAACAGGCTCGCTTCAGTATGATTAATATATCGCTGTGCTCGGAATCGTTATAGGCGGTTAATATAGTTTGATTAGGTGAATAGAGATTAAACTCAATTTATATATTACATGGTAATTTGGGCCAGCTGGTTCTAATCACCTAAAAAATATGCCAAAAATACACAAGGACAAGAGAGTGGACGACACAGGCTCTCTGCACCGTCCATTTCTTTTTTCTTGTGTGATTATTAATGCTGTATATAAGGTGAGTAATTTATACCAGCCTTTTTGCAGGCAGTCGAACAGTTTCATGTGCAAGGTTGCAATCATGTACGAATGCGCTGTGCGATTGACTCAGTAGGGCAACGCCCAGTATATGATCGGAAACCGAAAAGGGCAGTGAAGACCCGCGTGGTTGTTTTGGGGCACATTAAATAAACAATATTATTATTATTAATATTAAAACTACGCGTTGTTTTCGAAGATTATTACTGCCCAGAAAATGTTTATTTATGTTTTCGCTTTATCCCAAAACTTAAACAATTTACAGTTTTCGCTAGCATGATCACGCTGACAAAGACCGTGGAAAACAGAACGCGTTGTGAATTAGCTGGTCACGTGTTATGTTTTTGTGACGTACGTGACGTCACGTAACATCATGATGTCATCCGACGTCACAGTGTCACGTGGTATCATGTGACGTCACGATGTCACGTGATATCACAGTCCTTCGTGACGGTTCTTTGTGACGGTTCTTCATGACGGTTTTCTCATAACATTCGGCTGATAAAACACGGTTTGTGTTAAAAAGGTAGTCTTTCTTCTAAGCCTTTTTATTTTTTCTGTTGATTTTTTACACCTATTCACGTGCCACCTAATGTTTCTGACCTGAAGAAGGCAATGGCGCTGACTTTTAAATCACGCTCGCGTTGGCGGTTCGCTCTTTAAAACAATGGCGTCTTGCGTATGAGCAGCGCATACAGCTGCTGTGGGCAAACTTGCTTGCTTACGAACGACGAGTGGGCATATATGGAGGTATTGCGATATGGACATGCTAAAAGTCCAGTAAACGGGAGGACACTTTGCCGAGTACATCTGCAGAGTGTCCTGTAGCAAGGTGACCTGGCTGTCATGAAATATGGGTTACTGCGCAGGCGAGCTAGTAAACGATCAAGAGTAAATAATAATAATAATAATAATAATAATAATAATATTTAATGCAGGTGCTTCAAATACAACTATATACACTATCGGAACCGTCAAAGCCTTAAAGGCTTGTAGGACTAGTTCCCTACAAATTACTTAAGGCACAATCAAAGCAAGTTAGCATAAACCTTTCGGAGATCTAGAACGCGTGACAGAGAAAAAAATATGTACAAAGAAGAGAAATAACAATTATAATAATTAAACCTTGGAACTCGGAACGAAAACTGGGTAATGCAACACCGTCTCAACATCGAGACAATGAGGCGGTGCTGTGTTGTCCAATTTTCGTTCCTAATCTCAAGGGTATTTTTTTTCATTTCTTTATTATGGTTGCTAAATGCCATTATACTGAACATCCCCAAAAACTTCACCCCAGCCACTAGCATCGTAAGTAAATGTGCACCAATTGGAGCGTGAGTAGTGGTCTGTAGGTCAGCGACAAGTGCACATTCGTCCCCTAGATCTCTCGGCGTTAAATATCAAAAGTTGAAGTCTAAAAAGACATAGACTCTTTTCAAATAGAACAACATTGGCGGTTGCTATTTCTTAGTTGCACGAAGCGTGTGATTGTATCTGAGTTCTCGCTGAACGCTGACGCAGAATTCGTTTTCGATACCAGCTGAGCCTAAGGCCCCTTTATCCTGGGAAAAGTGGCGCCATTCATTGTTGCAGAAATACTCGAGGCACGGCTGAGCCGAGTTCACGCAGAACACCGATGCAGCCCTCGTGCTTGCACGTTCAGAGACCGTACCCGAACAATGCTTGACTAGGATAATTGATGCAGACGCTACTAGATGGCGCACCCTTTTGAAAAGAGTCTATTAAAGCGTTGCCTCGTGCTGGCTACGCGGCTGGTTACCGATGACGTAGGCAGCCGTGCAGACTGCGTCCGATCCCACGCCGGACAAGAACCGTAGCGCGGCGAAAGCGTAGAATCCAGAAAGAAGGTGCCCAGGACGTTGCCGACGATGCCGATGACTATCAGCACGATGATGATCATTCTTCTTCCGATTCTGTGAAAGAAGGGACGCGAAGATGTCGCGAGTCCAAATCAAACACATTGCCCGATGATTCATAAGGAACGAGCCACCAAACACTTCGTTTATTCGCAACTCTAGAAGTGGCGACGCCACCCAGCGTTGAAGGCGCGAAGGAAAGAAGCGAAAAGCCAACACTTATTCTACTGTGCAGCCAAAACTGGCTCAACCTGGCGGCGAGAATGTTAAACGGAGGAAAGGGGATGAAATGCACACTGTTGGGATTTGCGAATATACATACCTGGGAAGCAACACATTGCATGCTATTTCGGATCCATTACATTTTCGCGTATTTTCTGGAGCATGCATTCTCGGAGGAGTAATCACTACAGTTATTTAAAAAATAATTCGTGTAGCGTATAATCTTTCTTACGTGTCATTCTTGAATATAAACAGAACACAATCGCGAGCTCAGTGATATGATTAAGGATACAATTACGCTATCGAACGAAAGTAAGCTTTCCCACCAATTTTCAACTATCTAAGCGAAGCGGCGCTTACAAATAGACCAACCAAAGCGTCTTACACTGGAAGAGTTCGGTATTCTTTGGAAGATGCCGACAGGTCCAACAATCACGACTGGGGGTCTCGTTTCCAAAAAAACAGTGTGTTCCCTCCACCATCTTGCTTTTTGTTTGTGGCATGGCTGGTTTATATGATCTGCAAGTTCGTGTGCACCTTGCACGCCTCGTGCGTTTGTTTACCCCCAAAAGTAACCACGTGCTTTTGTTTCTCCCCGACCTCAACCAAGGACGGCGCGCGCTTGGCTGCTTCGTCGTCCCGAGTTCCCTGCGCCTTATCTGTGTTGCCCTTTGATTAGCGTGCTCCTGCTTGCATTCCAATACGCCAAAGACGCATTTTGGAAAACTTGTTCCTCGGTATTCTAGCGGGCGAAAAGTTCCGCCCACATCGGTCAAACACTTGAGCATAAACTGCTCTGAACCAATGTAGGGTGCTTCGATAGCACTACTGGCAAACGCTGTGGCATTCAAGATATATATAGCATAGATTGGCACATTTGTGTTATATTTTGTCGTCTTCTGCTGTACAACGTATCTGTAGAGCAAAACTATACGTAACAAATTGTGTACATTGATACATATTTGTAATTTTTGCTGTAAAATATTGCCTCGTAAATTTTGCGGTTTCAACTCCGTGTATCTCAATCGACTTCTTGCTCGTGTTTCTTGGTCCTGTACCGCGACAACAAGAATCGCCGCCGTGCTGGGATCATCCAGTGCCCTCTGGCCTGTTTCTTACAACGCGGTGGTGACGCGAGGTAATGATGGAGACATTAATGCCGCAGTTCGCTTTTTTGTCTAGATTTTTCTTCTTCTGTTGTCTACCGAAGAATTGCGCGACTAAGAGCAAGGACAAGATAAGCCGGAGCCCTAACCACTTTGTTCGAGGGTACCATTGTCAGCTTTGTAGAGATAACATAGAGCGACAGTTTTTGTTCTAACGACGAAAAGCAACAATTTCGCAGTAATAACCCTCAACCAAAGTTCGCCAATGAAAAAAAAAAAATCTCAAGATACAGCGAAAACGTAAGTTGTGAATTTTTTTTCCTTTGCTATTCTGGTTATCTTTAGTCAGTGATAACCAGAACTGATATTTGTTTCATGTCCTATAAACTATAATGAGTACTTTCCTCTTAGCCAAAGTTATTACAGTTTTATTCTTCCCTGCAGCTTTCAGTAGGAGAGGCGTAGCTAGGGGGTGCTTTGGCCCCTCCCGAAATATTCAGCTGATCCCATAAAAATCACATGCATTTTGACCCCCCCCCCCCCCTTCCCTCCCCGTACCTCAAGTCATGAGCACACCAGGGACCTCAAGTCATGAACATATCCTGAAAAAAATTCTTGACTACGCCATTGGCCAGTGGCCATCGGAAATAGTGTGTTGCACATGCGAATTTATTATATGGTTTATATTATTCTTAATAGTCCTGGGAAGGTTAGTGTGCGTATGCATTACAGAAGACGTCAGCGAGTAGCGAAAGAACGAGACAATAACCATTGACCAGGTTGTAAAAAGAACAAAGTGTGACGACCCCACCTATCCGCCAGAAATCCGGAGATAAGATAGCCAGTCATTGAGCCAATCCAGTAAGTGGTGTGGATAGCGTACATCTTCCAGTTTTCTCCGCATACCCATTGGTTCTGAAAGCAGACAACAATAAAAAGTGACAGTCGTTCAAAGGCGCTATAAAACCGATGACTGTGAACGGTCAGGGTTATGTAACAACCTATCCCGTTACGAACGTTTGCATATACATGAAAATAACAACACACACAACAACGTTATAAAACTACCAACACCGGACAAAAATATCTAAATTTCATCGTTATTACTACCCCTAAATGGTAAACGGCCACTAACGTCTAGTATAAATCATACAAGATAATGGACTATTAAACAAGATGTTCCCGAAAAAAAAAATTACAGTGTCGTTTATCGTTACAAAAATAAACTATCGATCGCCGAATGCTCAGTTGTCGCTCAAATGTAGCGCTAGCGGTTCGGGCGAGATGTCAAAGTTTCAAAGCTCAAACAAACCTACGGAAATTTGATATATAGGGGATATTCACTGGTGGCCATTGCTGAGCGCGTAGCTGCATCGAGTATGCTGTCGGCGAGCTTCCACAGTGCTTTCGCAGCGTGCACTGCGCACCATCAAGACTGCCGGTCTTGGCAGCCTATAAGTGTAAGCTTGTTCTGAGCACGCTCAGTTAACACAACACCACCTAGATGAGCAGAAGGCCTCCGCACCGTCATCACAGTCACGATCGATTGAGGCCTGAGATTGGGCACGAGTGCTGCGTCAGTGTTTGGCCGGGGCTCGTGTTCAATCAGCGCGTGGAAGGTCGGACTCGGGCCCAATATAGCCGATTTAGCGCGATCCGACTCTGATGACGTTTCATGAAGGAAGAGGAGGCGATGCGGTGGGGATGAGGAGGCTTTGATTATTCTAGGTGGTGTTGGTTAACAGTGCACTCAAGTATGGCGTCCCCCCCCCCATACAAGGGACGAAACGCCTACCTCCATGGTGACAGTCGTAAAGAATTCGTTGTTGTCGTATCTCCAGCCGGTGGGGCATGTCATGATGTCACCGTTGGAAACGGAGGCATTCGTGTAGTCGCCGTTTTCGAGAGCCGTCATCATCTGACACTTGCCCCTTTCCAGTGTCGTCATGTCTAAGGAAGCAAGCTCGGTGTCGTTCAGGAAGCACCACTGACTCGGTGGGGTCACGTGCACGAGCAGGTGGCCGAAGAAACACATGGTGGCGTGCCAGGTGCTCAACACCAGGGCCGAGTTCAGGATGAGCTTGTTGAAGAGGCCGTAACCTCCCACCGTCTTCAGGACGTCCTCAAATTCCATGTTGACTCTGGCGAACTCTTAATACCCTGCAACAGTGAAAGCAAGTCAATAGAATTAGGACAGATATATTTGTCTCCAGTGTTAACCCGACTTCTATAAGGCGGCTCACTTGGTTTGGGCTCAATGACCCTTGCTGTAATGTTCACTATGCGAAATTTTACAAGGACGCGATCAATCAGCCTAGATAACTGAAAGTAGCATCTTAATAATGTTTTGCGACAGTAATACTTATTTTAGCAAGCAGGACCCTCGTTTTTGAAGCTGCATATTTTTATGGATAATAACACCATAAACCCGCTTGTCCACTTTTCCAAGGACCACGTGTAGGCTCACACGTGGGGTTTGTCAGGGCTACGTGTATAAACTGCTAAAGTTCGGCCTCTGTTCTAGCAGAGGGCGAATAAAACGTCATATTCAGTGTTCGGTATCGGTCGTAATTATGCATCAACATTTCTTTTCTTCGCTTTCCAATGTGTATGACTGTATCCGTAGACAGCAGTGATTGCCTGCTTGCCTGCTACAACGAGTAATGCACGTACGGGCATTGAAAAGCGAACTAACCTGGATAGTACGAACTACAATAGACTGACTCCCGATCAATGAAAAGATAGGTGGAAACGGCTGTTGCCTTTGAATCAGATGGTGACTCGCGCCACCTAGCCAGCGTACCAGCAGCGCCTGAGGGCCACTGGAAACGAGACTCGAATGCGTTGTGCTGCTTTCTGCCTTGATTTCGTCTGTTACATTCCGTCTCAGCAAAACTAGCAGACGGTAAGCGAGCCAATCAGAGCGTTGGAGCGAGGCATGTGGCAACATTCGGTTGGTGCGCATACCTCTTTTGGAGATCTGCACTCCTATTGGCGCGGACTCGTAGACTGGCGCACATTCGTATCTAGGTCTGACTGTGATTGACTGCGCTACGTCGTTAAGGTAGCGCCGAAACACTTTAGATCTGGGTATAACTACACCGAAGATTTTTTGCAGTGAAATATCTGAACCAGCCTACAGGATTCGCCTAATGTCAAGTTGCGCAGAAACTGAGTAAGGCGAGAAGGCGATCGGACCGGTGGCCTCTTTTTGCTTAGCAACATTTGTGATGACACCTCCTGCTTACCTTTCGTTTCGTATTAGCTGCGCCAACACAAAACGGCTGGGAAATGTATTGACACTGGACATAAGAAACACTGTAATTCTGCGATTCGCCGGGCTGGAGCGTTACTTAAATACACGTTTCTTTCTTTTTCGGCGCGGACAGACGTTTCAACACAGGCAGACATATATACGGCAAATGTTGTGTAACCCGCTCGCATCTACACGTACTCATACTAAACAACAACCGCATTTCATCGGATTTCAGTTACTTTAAAAACACTTTGTATTTTGCCAGCGTTCGACATGACTCTGGGAAAGAGTGTTCAAGATAAGGCATTTTCGACCCATACTTCATAAACAATTTAGAATTTTATTGGAGTTAATTTGACTGAGAAGTATGCTGAGCGGAGCGAAAATGCTTTGAAAAGTAATTCACTTACTTTAGAACATCCTTGGAAAACTACAGAGCTAGTTTCAAGCGGATACTTTAAGGGCAAAAAGTTCGAAGGTGTTACTCCACCTATAATATTTTTTCCGAATATAACAATCCCTATACTTCGTTTCACCTTATCTGCGAGCGAAGGCAAAGCTGGAAGCGCGAGCACGAAAGCTCCGTGCGTTCAGGATTTGCTCGAGCGCGCGAGCTGGGGAGAAACGCAAAAAGCGCTGGTCTCGCGCTTCTAGCTTTAGCTTCGCTCGCAGATAAGGTGAAACAAAGTTTAGGCGTATTTTATGACGCCCTCTTCACAATATTGTAAAGTGATTCTGATCGATAAGTTGTGCAGTCACTGGAAGCGTAGTTGATTTTAAAGACATTTCGACTACGCAAGAGAATAGAAGCATAAAGGCGAGGTGGCCTTAAAGCTCTATCCCGGACTGAAGAGGGCTCACGGCACTTGTGCTCTTTAGTGCGTTGGCAGGTTTGCTTTATGAAGCATTCAGCATGAGCCCACCTTAAAATCTTAGCACAATACAACTCAACCTGAAGAAGAAAAAAATAAAGTTCAAGGGGAAACAGAGAGGCAGCTATCTACCTCAAAGTCTTTCTATCTCTTTTTTAAATTTTTTTTAGTCATTAAGTTTTTAGAAGCGCGTTCAGAAAGACCCCCCCCCTTCCCCCGCTTTGAAAGGCCTTATTCATAGCCGTTTGTTGGCAAGTAGCATTTTGCGAAGGAATGCATGAATGCATGCAAGTATGACAAATGAAGCGAACACGCCGATGCCAAATGGATGTAAGAAGAAAAAAAAGTACGGATACTTGAGTCTTTCGGTGTCAGCTGCTCATTGCGCTTTATGTTAGCAAGGTGCACGCACAGAGGGACGGTGTGGAATCTATAACAAAAATGCTCAGAAGGTGATTTTTTTTTCCATTGCTGTTACGAACTTGCATCGGGTTTGCCTTACAAAGGGAAAAAAAAAAGCTTTTAGGTAAAGTTTTAAAAATACTAAGACATAAAAATAAAGTAAGTTACGAGACATTTGAACGGATACAAAAAAACAAAAATACCAGCACACGCATTTTGGATACAGCATACCCTGAGTAGAATATCTGATACATGTGCAAAATAGCACTTCAGATTTTTCTTTCTTTTCACTCTGTTGGTGTTGTTATTTTGTTTTGCCTTGTGATGAAACGCAGAGCAGCACAGCGAGCCATCGGAGCCAATTCAGTGCTGTGTGAGTGTCAGGTTTTGGAAGAGGTTCAGCGACGCGCGGTGCGCGTGATCACGTGACACGTTCGCTGCGCTTGATTGGTCGGAATGGATTGAAGCCTACGCATTGGTTAATCGTAAGAGAAAACGGAGTATATTCCCCTCGGAGGAAGTGAAACGTAAACCTTTTATAAAAAAAACCTTTTCCGTTCGTTTTTTTTTAATGTTTAGTTGTCCGTTTTTATTATACCGGGCAACTAGGCCCTCGCCTGTATGCGGTGGTCTCACAATAAAACTTCTGACACCAGTTGCTCCAAACAGGTGGTTTTGAGTTTATAGTAAACAGCCGACAAATGTAACGAGATGCTTAAGTCTGGCAGAGTATTTTGCTACAAATGTATATGTATTACACTACTGAGATACAAATTCATTTTTTTAAATGTAAATCAATACAGAGTTACAGATATCTAAGATATCAAGTATATCTAAGATACCGTTGGGATACATTTGCATTGCGATACTGCCAGCCCTTCTACTGAGCAATGTACAATAGTAGTGGCGTCTCGTCAGGTAAAGTCTGGTTAGCTTTTGCTCTTCTCGCCCTCAACCGCGACTCATAAAGTCTGCATAAAGTATCGTTAGTAATAATATTACAGCAATCAGTATGTACGCTTCTAACGCCTACCTACACTCGCTAAAACGCTTCAACATGTTGGTACTATTGCCCAGAACAAATTAAGTTTTTTTCTTTTTCCGTTATTTGCGTAGTATGTAGGCAGACAGGGTGCTCCGGCAATATTTGATGTACATGAGCTAAGCTTCCCAATATATTTGACCCCATTTCTTAGTTAATCGACTTTCAATTCAACGTCAACCTTTTTAGATGAATATTTTTGATTTCAAAAGCAGTTATGACCCTTTCATCAGCTGCTGTTTTTGTTTTACGATGCACGTTATAAGCGGGATGATATTTGGGGATCTGATTACTCTAACCTGGGCGACATTTTGCATATATCTTCATTAATTATCGTTGAGAAAAAAAAGGAGCCGAGATTAAGGGACGTTAAAAATATCAAAACAACAAAAACACAGGGTAATATTTCCCTCGGTCTCGTGGTTTTTAATGATGAACATGTGACCAGCTCGCTTATTATTTAGTATTATCTTTGTTGATACCTCGGGAGTACAAAAGATCGGGGGCAACTTATAATTACTCTACTTCAGTATTGCCATATAAATCAAGGCAAGGGTCAAGTAAGGTAAAAAAAGATAATACTCACTTTTGCCGTACGAGCAGAATCGAACGTTTACCTTGTAGTTAGAAATCGTCGACTCAGACTTCATGAACATCTAATTGTTCGCTAAAGAAAAAAAAACGGCTAGAAAAAACGGTGCGTCCTCGGCCTCGGAGGGATGTTGAGTGAATGCTCGCTCGCCACCGATTTTCCCGAGGGGCTAGCGGAAGGGGACAACAACTATAAAGATAAAGGATGGAGCGTCTTCGTAATAACACCCGCTTCCAAAAGCAATTGCGTCTCTGTCATGATAAGCGAATCCGTGTGGGGTGTAACGGTTGTAGCGCCATGACCTGCCACACATTCTAGCTCGTACGAGGTGAGAACGGAGGAGGGGAGGTTCAGTTGTCTCGCCTCCAAGCTCGAGCTTACTTCCCTCGACAACATTTCGCCGTCTGCTGCACGCGCGCTCGCAGCCAAAGCACAACGGAAGGCGTGGAACCCATGCTGCAGGCCGGGAGTTGGAAAGAAATGCGCCCTGCCGTTATCACTCTGAATGTTACAATATCAAAATGTTTAAATTACTTTAACCTCAAATGTTTTTTTATTGGACAAGCAAATTATTCGAGCTTTTAAAACTATTGTCGAAATAAATCTTGGTTTAGCAACTCCCATCCTTTCGCAGAAGAGATGCCCATTCAAAATAGTATTAATTTAAACAAAACGAAAGACGTCTACATTCCGACGCCGAATTAGAGCGCAGCTCTTGAGGAGGAGGAGGGGAAGGCACGGAGACGAGGCTATGCCACTCCTCCTCTCCTGCTCGCCTCCCATTTAGGGGAAAATTTTCCGCTTGAAATTTTCCGGCTAAATTTTGCGGGTAAATTTATCGCGCGAAACTTTTCCCGCTAAATTTAGCAGAATTTTTTTCGCCAGATTTAGGGGGAAATTTTCCGCCAAATGTAGCGAGAAAATTGTTCCGCTAAATTTAGCGGGGAAATTTTTCCGCTAAATTTAGAGGGGGAATTTACCCATAATGCACCGCGCGGTTACGGCGACGGCGACAGCGACGCCGCTTAACAGAACGGCGCCTAAGAGCTGCGCTCTAAAATGATTGTTACGCCAGCATCACGAGGCTCTCGGGAACGCTCAGGCGGTACGTCGGTTGTCCCACTTCAAATTCACTGCCCAGATAGAAAGCTGCGCGACTGTCCCACGAAGTGCTTCTATAGGGCGCATTGACTGGCGGCCACAGCTGTCTGACCGGCTGCTGAGCGCGTGCTGATGGCGAAATTCCGCATTATCAAGATTGCCAGTCTTAGCGGGCTATGATTGTTCTGAGCATGAGCTCTAAACATCGCCCTCAAATATTTCGTCAAGTGAATACCCCCTATACTTCGTTTCACCTTAGCATCGACTAACTGCGAGGCTGTGCAAGCGCGAGCGGCTAGCCTTGACTGCTTTGACTGGAGCATTCGCTGCACCAGCGCGCGTGCAGCCGCCATGACTTCATCCAAAGCAAATAGCTCGCGCTTTTAGCATGCGCGGCTAACAATAGTCCGTGCTAAGGTGAGACGGAGTATATGGATGTTACGTGGGCCCAGCGCATTTAGTCACCGGTAGTTTATTCAAGGCGAGGCTTGTTGCTTCAGGATTCGTCCTTCGGCACCCTTATCAACTCATGCCACCGTCCCATTGGCTAAGAACCTATACTAAGATAGATGAGTAGGGCAAGCCACGTCCCGGGCTTTTTGAGCTGTCAGTAACTACGGTGGCGGTGATGCTTCGCCCTTCGAGCATTTGATATACCGTAACTTGATGGATGAATGCGCCTAAACACTTTTAATTGGACGGCGTTCTGAGCTCGAACAAGAGATGTCGTTGTTAAAACGTTCTCCATGTGGTCTTTGATATCGGAAACTCCTTTTTCAGTGTATACAGTCTGCTTTCCAAGTCTTTTAGCAACAGATTTTGTTGGGCGCTGCATGATGGAGTCTTGGGGCCGGCTGTTTTCGTCGGTCACGTGATCCGACCTTCCCGAGTCGGCTGCTGAAGGGTGCGTTAATGGCAACTGTCACTGAGCTTATGCTGACGCTGAGTTTCTACCACGTTCGTTCTAATTTCATCGAAGTTGTTTAATAGGTCAAATATGTGCCTTAAAACGGCGCCTTGTAAGACAGTGCCATATAATTGCTCGGCTTGGGTGTTTAATGCTCGTGACGGAATAGCTATACTCTGAGAAATCTGGAGCGTCCACTTTCCCGCTAAGCATATGGGAAACAAAATGTGCTTAGATCTAAAAAAAGAAAAAAAAGAGTATGAGCTGTGGTTGTAAGTATGATGGAACTTTATGCTTTGTGCCACTGCTCAGACACTTTTTTAAGGTATAAGCACATGTTTGGCTACCTCATTCGCCAAGCTACCATCGAAGATTGCAAAGATTGGCTCCCCAAAGTACTTTCCGGGTATGTGGGCGTTCCAGATTTTTTACAGTGATATGTGTCTGTCCAATAATCATGATGCTGATGACCACGTATGAACACCTGGTATTGCCACTGCCTCTGGAGGACGTCGGGCTGCTTGGGCTTTGCGACGGGCCTATCAGCATTTCTACCAAGTGCCTTAGGGGCTGTGTCGAGAATACCGCTGCACTGCGGTTTATGATGGCTGCTGCGCTTGCGTCCGCTGCGGACGATAGACAAGATGTTACGACAAGTCTGAACCCGGACTCAGCAGTTACGCTAAAGCCGCTACGGCCTATTTCTCGTTCATTTATGTTTCAACTCCGCCATGCACAGGCAGCCGTTTGTTTCTTTATGTGATTCTTTATTGTCATGGCCTATAAATTAAATTGTTTTTTAAGCGATAGCTTTATATGGGAATCCGTCACGGACCTTGCTTGCTCCCGTTAGTCGCACCGTAGAAAGGCCATGGGGGAATGTCAGCAACGGAAAACAGCTGTCGGTTCGACATCATAGAGTGCGCAACCAATGGCTTAGCGCCGCGCGGGGTGTGTGCGCGTGGGGGGGGGGGGGGGGGGTACGCGGTACGCTCACGCTCACACTCCCCCTCCCCTCCCTTTCCGCTGAGGAACTGCGTGGTAGCGCTATCGCGACTTCACTGCACGTGACGGAATGTCTATGCCAGGCAAATTTTTGGCAAGCAAGCCAAGAGTAAGCAGGAAGCAAGCCGAGAGCCAACCGAGAGCCAACCGAGAGCAAATCATAGCAAATTGAGAGCAAATTGCCGCCACGTAATACCCATACCAAAATATTTTACGCTAAAAAATATGACAAGAAAGAGATGGCAGTGAGCTTTAATAACAAAGTATAATGTATTCCTATTCAACTTTGTTACGTGTACAAAAAATGCACCAACAATTTTAAAATGGATGCCTCTCAAGTAAAAAAGAAAGTATTAGAACGTTAATTTACAACATAAATACGTACAAAATTACAAACCTCCTACCTATAAACGTGTGTATACGCCATAGCTAGAGAATAAATAGTGTCACACTCTAAATATTTCTGCGCGTTTAGTTTTTCGCAAGTCACTCTGTGGTTCAATTGCGAGGCCCAAGTATATATATTTTTTTATATCTGAGACGTCATTAATGCAAGAGCAATAAGCATGACGTTGCGCATGCTAAGACGCTCTCAACATGATGCTGGCCAACTAAAATCAACTAGAATATGTTGGCTAAACAATGTTGATCACTGTGGTGTTGGATACACGCATGCAGTGATCGGTAACACGTAGTGAATGGCTTTCTTTGTTGACCTAACCAGAGACGCCGCCACTTCCCTTCGCGCCGTTAGCACAACATGTCGAACGAGTCAGTTGATTGGGGTGTGGCGTCATGCGTCAACAGTAGTTGCTCGGCGGTCGTCACCTTTGAAAGACCTCCAAACTTCCCCAGTATAAAAGTATTTGATTGTTCTAAATCAAGGTACGGACGTACGTGCGGCTTCAGAAGCACAGCCGCATCTACAACAGCAGGGTTTTAAAATACATCCATCATAAAGGCAAAAAGATGTCAAAGAGTTTAGTGATCTTTGAATTTTCAAGCGAGCATGTATTGTGTGCAAAGGTAAGGCATGGTCAAATAGTTACACTTGATAGTCATAATGACAGGGGCCGTGATATGTAATGCCATACCATCTACACAATAGCGTCTTCAGCTGGACTGGTGTCATTACAAGCGCGAGTAACCAACCAGACCTATTTTGAGTCCGCAGGTGACGTTGTTGAACGCGGCGTTCTGAAAATTGAATTTTCCATTGTCTTAACCATGGCCATTAAAGTCGCGCAATGTGGCATAGTAATCACTTCACCCGGTTGCGCCATTACGAAAGAAAAGAAATCCTCCATAGAACAAAGCAGAGAGCTTTGCCCGCTTTTGATTCGGACCTCCTTCTGGTCTTACGCTAGATGTACGCTGCAGTTTCTGACAGCTTAGACACGACCGTCCAGGTATTATTGAGTAGTATTAGAGGATAGTTAGCAACTCCTTGTCTTTCGTAAGCTGTCAGAGACCAGGACATTGTTTTTGCTTCGCAGCAAATGCGGGGTGTCAATCGTGACAGCTAGTTAAGTTCAAAAACATGCAAATGTGTTCGACGGCGACAGCCATCAAGCATGCCATCACTAGATTCACTGTAAGAAGTTCTAAACGTCAGGAATCTTCTGCAGCGTCAGCAGTCCCAAAGCGAGAAGAAGAAGGGGGTACATTGAAGTCGCTTCGTCTCCTTTCAAATGAGATGGCGGACACTGGTTCATCGATCACGAATGCATTGTTGTCGGCAGCTTGTTCGGTTATTGGTAAGGTCCTGCAAGGCACAGATCAAAAAGCGTGAGTTAATCTAGGGTGGTCATGGGCATAATATGAGACAACGTACCAGCCTGAAAATAGATAGAAATACAGTTCCTCTAGATCAGTGGTTCTCAAATGGGGGTCCGCGACCCTTTGGGGTCCGCGAAGGCATTCTGGGGGTCCGTGAAGCCCTGCCTCATCAGTCAAGCCCGGCAATATAAGTTGTATATTTTTTTTTCAGATTTAGAAGAAATGTTTTAATTTTCGGCTGAGTTTTTTTCCTGTGTATGTCAATGAGAGAAGTGTACTTCACATTAGCCCTTAGTTGTATACCCTTACTAAATCATGATCATAATTAATATATACCCTTTTCCTTCCTTTCACCACGAAAGGGTCCTCCATCATCTCCGCCGCCCCATAAGGGGTCCGCGAAACATCAATGGTTGAGAACCACTGCTCTAGATGAACAAAAATAACGATTTAGTTATAGTTAAACAGCTCAGCTTTCTCTAAAATTGTCAGGTTCATGTTAGCTGACCAAATGAACTTGGTAAACCGTATTTTGTTAGGTATACTAATGTTAAAAGATTGCTCATCTATAGATCATATGACTATTCTCATGCTCTGAAGCTAGGCAAAACGGCCTGCGACTCGCTCAGCTTTACTCACAATAAGCTCAGCAAGACGAAAGGCAACTTTTACTAGATTCAATAATTGTTCGATAAGCTTTTGAGTTTTAAGACTTGGTTTGAGATTTTATATTTTTATCTTGGAATAAAAAGAAAACACTTCATTCGATTATAACGATAGATATTTTAGCCTTGCACTAGGATTTCGGCCTTTCACGAATCATGGCATTCTCCAAGAATGAGGCAAAGCCAGGACTGGGCAGTGGGCTTCCTCAAGTAAATTTTTGTTGCTATTTGTATTTACAATAGCCCGGATTAGTAAATTGGGACCCAGCGTATAACATCTCCTCTCCTTGTCTATCTATGGCTACCAAGGGTAACACATGCTGGGCGCTATCATATCTGAGTTGATGTTGACAACGACAAGGATTGTACCCCGATATTTTGGGTTATTACTAAACTAACTTAAGACATAAAAGTGAAATTACTTTTGCTTTTTGCTTTCCAATTGTCCCGAAGAAAACAACGGGCAGAAGCACAAGGCTTGGTCGAGTGCGAAATTTTCGCCTTCCTCGATGGTTTGGGGCAAGGCTTGGTTCATAGTGTCCGGCAGCAAGAACAGCATCACAGTCGCTATCATGGATAGGCCTCCCATGACAAGAAACGGGGCGTAAGTGTCATACTCCGCCTGAAAAAAATAATTGCATGGTAAATATCTCAAGCCAAGTGACACCTTTATGTGTGTGTTTGTTTGTTTTCGGGGGGGGGGGGGCATGTTAGAAAGTGTCCGATTCCATAAGACATCTTTCAAGTAACGAGAAAAATATGTTTTTACCGCCTGTTTCTTTGAAAACTTACACCGTTTGAAGCTGTGAAAGATAACCCATATTAGGGAAAAGCCTCGTACCGCTTTGGCTGTTCGTCTCAGTATAACATACTATAGGTTTGTAGCTCTCAAGTTTCGGAAGCCCCTCTGACGAGCGAAATTCGAATATTTGTCGGGCGCGTTTCGGTTGAGCGTCAATGCGCTTCTTCATGTTGCTCGCAGATATTAAGCTGGCAAAATTTCATAGCTGCAAAAATATTCGCGGAAATAATAACAAACACAAGAAAGCTAAAAAAAAAACATTCTTTTTCCCCGCCTTGATGGGACATCGCGAGTTGCATTTTGTGTTTTGTATTTAAGCTTGTTTTGTTCTTTCAGACGCTCTGTTACCGCCCGTGAACGGACGCAGACGGACAGCTTGTAAACGACCGTTACTCGAGCATGATCGAACTCTACAGAGGCACTTTGTGCTCGACGCAAGCATTACATGGTCGTGTCTTACGTGCGCGTTCGCGCCTTCTGGCCGAGAGACACATGCCTATCATCACTGGCAGCTGGCTTGACCTTTCATGCCCAGGTACTGCCAAGGAGCAACAACTCAGGAATTATTTAATTTATCCCGCGCCATGTGCGCGTCAATAAACTCAGAGCCCCCTTTCGTTAGGGCGAGGATAGCTGCGCAGCAGTGAAGAATCGGAATTGCATTTTCAAAACAGATCACTTGTGGTTTAAAACCAAAGCTGACAGTGGATGTGAGGTATGATGGCCTCGCGCCACTGACCTCGAAACTCTGAGGAGAAAAACAGGCGCGAATATTGCGAATCCAGTTAGAAGTGTCCCTAGCGTCCGACATCCAAAGTGCACATGTGCCTTTTCCCAGGTAGTAACTGCTTTCAATCATTAGATCTAAAATAATACTGTAAATTGTCAATGCTGCTCACGAACAAAATTTCAAGAACATAATTACGAAGAACTTTTTTTTTCGTTTTTCTTAGCTTATAATTTCGGTTATTTTGCGCGTTCTGAACCCACACCAGGGTTTCTCGTGGGTCTCCAGTGTTTTAAGTAAAGTATAGGGCATCAAAGGGTTAAGAAACGCGGGACTTGTGCTAGGTGGCGCAAGCTACCGCCCATTACAAAGCGTAGCGAGTCCCGAGGCACCTTCTTATCTCTCCGTAGCCAATGAGGTTGTGACATCAGCCGATGAAAGCTCCAACTAGCGCATCACGGAGCAAGAAGCCTAAAGCACGATAAGCGACGCCTTGTGATTCTTGAGCTGTCAGAGAATACTGCGGCGTTGAGCGACCGGGTTTCGCTCCAAGCCTAAAGAAAATGTGAGCGCGGTTGTTACGTCTTTACCAGAGACGCCACCTGGGCCCCCATGAGGCCCCCGATGTCCCCCAGGAGCCTCTGAAGGAGCACTATCCTGCCGCGGATGACCGTCGGAAAGATCTCGGTGGCCAGCTGGTAGGTGATGTTGTAGGTGCCCGCGTACATCACGATGGCCACCACTGCCATGACGAGGGTCCACACCTCGGATTCTATGTGAAAAAACAACAACAACAACAACAAATGAACGGTTGCTGTTTTTTTAGATGTGTGCGAATAGTTGTTTTGATCGAATAGCGCTGCGTCATGTGTATTTCCAACGCTGACATGAGTTGAAGTCGTCGTGCCGTGTCTTTTCCTTGCAGTGTTGAAGCTATGGATGACGCATCACTTTTAGATTTCAGCCCTTTTTCGCGCAGTGTCTTTAGCTTGGTACAAAATGTGAGCAGTCCACCCATACCTCCTAGATAACGAAATTATTATAGTGCTGAACTTTCTACGTCACGTACCAGAGGCCAGCACGAAGCACTGACTGGACACGACTGTGACGTCAGCGTTCGGCTGGGACTCGTGTCCAATCAGTGAGAGCACGAGTTCCAGCGGAACGGTGACGTCACAGTCGTGTCCAATCTGTGCTTCGTGCCAACCTCTGGTATACACGACGTAAAAAGTAAAGCACTATGGGCCTTAGAAGAGGTTGAAGAGAGTTGTTAGAAGAGGTGAACCTTGATGGGATTAGAGTAATAAAATCTAGAATTCAAGAATATCCGATGCAGAATAATAAGGAGGCAAGGTAGATGGCACCTTCTCTATCACAATGAGGCTTTTGACTAAGTGATGTTTTCAGTTGGGTTGGGGGGAGTGGGAATGAAAGATTAAGATGAAGGAAAAGAGAATAGATCTCACCGGTGCGTAGGAAGCCCATCAGCAAGCAGGCAGCGCCAGCAAAGAACATAAACGTGACATTGGGCCACCGGCAGCCCTAATCTATCCAGGGATGGGATGCAGATGACATTCACCGGGAATTCAAAGGCGATGGCGATCGAGTAGGTTGAGTAGAGATTCAGGCCGAGTCGTCCAAGCTGGAGGGTACTGGCGTTGTAGCAGAGAGTGACGACGAACCTAAACAAAACAAAAAGTCACGTGGAGCATCGCACTGGTGATATTTGCATTTTAGCGTTCGAAGACGGCTTGTCGTTTTCCTGCTTATTTATTCGTTCGAGTTTTCTTAAAATTTATTTTATCATAATCTTAAAAATAAACTATCGCCTGAAATGTAGAGGCATCTTACGATTTTTGTACTACAAATTTTTTTCGATTAAAAATGTGACATATATATTTAAGGATTAAGGAATAAATAAGTTGTGCTCGTGGCTCGTCTTCTTTTCGGTTCTATTTTCTTTGATGAAACCTTCCCAATGCGCTTAATAAGATCGTCGGTATCCATTTCACTTGGAGTTTGACCGCCGCCGCACTGCAATTCGATGGAGCCATTCAAGCGGGGCCAAAGGTGCATTGTCACGTCACCCGCTGTTTTTGTGGACATCACCACTAAACCAATAACACATGCAAAAAAAAAAGAAAAAGCGCAGGATTGTGGTGGGGCATTTGCTAGTGCTTGATTTATCTAATTGGTAAAAGCAAACGCAAAAAAAAGGCGATGAACACTTGGATGAAACACTTTGCGCCTGGTCCGTCGGGCCGTGGCGTCGGTTTCGGTCGGACCCGAAGTGAAGCGGAGTTATAGATCTTTGATTGTTTAGGAAGCCGATTCGAGTCATCCAGTCGGTGAATATAGTAAACGGGGTGTCTCTATTCGCGACTCCAGCAAACCTATAGGGGACGCCACTATCGGGCAAATACGGCGGTCTACTACAGGTCGTGCCATGCCGTGTGCCAGCTCAACGCACAACGCTGGGGCCCCAACGAGCGAGCATTGGCCTCAAAATGGCTTGCCCCGCATTTTATCCTCCGCGTTTTCGGACCTGCGGCGATGCGTCGGCGTTGGCGAGCTTCCAGAGGCGTGACTTTGTCTTGAGGAACGCAAGGACTGATAAGCGCGGAACGTTGTCCGGGCTGGTCGCGTTGCGTGTGCGTACAGGACCTGGACCAGATTGTTATACTCTGTTCACTTATGATGTACCGCAGGAAAGGCTACAGCGCGGGCCCTTGCTCTGAGCCAGGTACGTAGCGGGATTTTGTCGGGGGGGGGGGCGCTCATGACAAGATGCTGCGTGCGGGAGAGGGGCGAGGAGTTCCCTGCAAAACGGAAGATTTCGAGGAAGTCCGGCCCCATGGGACTTCCCCGATGCATGCCTGCTGACGCACCGGAGCACAAGCTCGTGCGAAGGAGTCACAGGGGCTCGTTCTATCGCGCCAAACCATCGACAACAGTGTAATCCACGGAAGCACACAAGAGACGAGCAGAGGTCGCGAAAGGACCTGCTCCGGCCAGTTCAGTGTTTTTCCGCTGGGGGCCGTTCGTACTGCGGGAGTCGTGGATACGGCTGGATGTCTTTGGGTGCAGCTCTAACCTTCCCTGAACGTAGGTGCAGGCACGCACAATTTAGGATTATCTAAATAGCTAGTGCTTTTAACGTTTCATGAATAAGAAAACGCGTCAATAACAAGAAAAAGCATGCACACAAAGTCACTAGGAAAATGTCGTTCTTGCCTAAAAGCTTCCTAAGTCCGAAAAAGCTGAAAAATAAACAACACTCCTGGTATTAATATTACATGTTTTATAACAATAATTAACCTGTAAAAAAAAATCGCCATCCTTTTTGAATTTTTCGAAAGTCGAAATGAGGTCGAATAAAACCCTGTTTCTTTTGCCTTTATCTCGAACAAAACTAAGTCCCAGTTTTCTTCCAACTATCTACTACCATTACCACACATTGCTGCGTCGTCATTTGCCTCTATTATACAGGGATATTTCATCATTAGGAAACGCCCGAAGTCCAGCAGCGCGAGCACGTAGCATAAACATTTTAAGGACCTTTTGCGCAGCTCCGTGTGTTGACCCGCTTGGTGCTATGAAATGTTTATGCTTGCACGAACGAACCACTTTATCTTTTCTTATATAGCCCCGTGTCAAGGTGAAACAATGTGGGGGATTATCAGAAAAAGTGCGCTGGTGACCGCAGTAAAAGTTTACACCGCCTGGTGGTCAAAATACGAACCTGTGTTACTGTTTGAGAATTAGTGTATAATACTTTCGTATAGTCACTAACCGCTCAAGAAACGCAAAGCGCGGCAAGTCCGGAGCATTATTATTAATTCAGTGTTAATCCCATATTTAATTCGATATTTATTGATTAATTTATCTCAATATTAGCAACCCGTATACTGTTGTATTTTATAAGTGTAAATTAAACTCTAATATTTTGTGCACCGTAAAGTAAGAGAGCGAGGTTGTTTGTGGTCAAAGAAAACATTCTTCTTCTTCTTCTTATTATTATTCTTATTATTATTATTATTATATATTATTATATTATTAATCACGATGCAAGAAGCGTGAATCCAATACGCCCAGCGTTTTTTTTTTAAGCTTCATGAACTATAAATGACCTCAATATTCTTCCGAGTCTGGAAGAAAAATAAATTATATTTACGAGCCCAGAGCTTCTTCAATACGTACCAGGAAAGGTAGATCAGGATGGTTATTTTTCGAATGCGTGGAGATTTTATTATGACTAGGGTGCTCTCAGTAAAACTCATGTTTTTCCTTTCGGTTGCTCCTCCTAGTTCGGTGCCCGGCGTCGGGCCCAGCTGCGTAAAAAAAAAAAACAAATATTATTATAATCATGTTAGCGTTTGTTTACTTACAGATAAGTAAAGAAAGGGAGGGAAAAGAAAATAGTAAAATTTAGAATCAATAGAAGAAATAAACTTTTACTGCGTTAGCGCAGAGAAAGGAAAAAAATCTAGCAATGCATTCATACTGCTGCAACGATATGCAAAAATTCCGAAACTTGATATTAGTATTTTTATTTAAATATCTGGCGAAGTTTGTTTAGGCGAAAATTTCCGTTATATAGTTCTTGGCGATATGTATACACATCGCCATACCACTTTCAAAAGAAATAGTTCAGAAATTACTCAAATGACAGCTAAAGGAGCGAAGGACGCGGTGAGTCCGGGCGTCTTTTTGCCACTGCGCTGTCAGTGAGATTGCGACATTAACCGACGACAAAGCCTAAGAATAAATCACGTATCTTGAAGACCGTAAAGACAAAAAAAAACAAAAAAAAACGTCTTGCATTTCTTAGGTTATCGGTGACGACTACACTGTATGCTCGAATAAAATCCCTGATTTATGGAGAATATCTGCAGCTTCTTAAATATTATTGAAAGAAGTGTTACAAGAAAAAAAATATATATTTATGTAGCTATCATCGTTACCTGCAAAAGTTTCTCGAGGTGCTCTTGTGACATCTCTATGCCGTTGCTGCGTGCTATTCTCTGAAGGATAGTCAGCGCTTCTTTTGTCCGGTTCACGGCAAGAAGCCAGCTAGACGACTCCGGCACCCACCTGTAAAGGGAAAGAAAACAGACGGCACTCTAACAACCTCCGCATCGGCATATCCGAATAATTTCATACGTTGCCATCCCCCGAACACACGTCATAATTTAATTTTCTTTGCTCAAAGTTAGTGGGACGTTGGTGACACCTCTGTCATTTCTTTTTTTTTTTTTGTTGAAAAGCAGCCATGAAAACGGCGGATGGATATGTTAACTTTTCATGTGTTTCGCTTTGCAAAAATGTATACGATAAAAAAACAGGCATAAAACATGATGGAATTGCTAAATTACGCTACCATGGAAGAGAATATAGGTGAAATTTAGTATTTGTACGATAATTTGGTAACCTCAATTATGTTTGGCCACAGACTCTCAGTGTTAAAGAAGTAGGAATATATCGTACGGCTACATGTCTACAATGTGAATTTGTACCGTGCGTGTTACGGTACGTGACTCTACTCCTCGGTTTTATATTATTGTGTGAGCTCCTTTTGTTGTCTCGAATCATGTTAAAAATATATCTTCGCACTACCTCTTATTTTGCATCCTCTAATTTATTTTACTTTCTCTCTATTTCTTTTTCTGTTGTTAAATAGTACCACGGACAGCATTAATGGAGAAAAATTCCAGCAACCACAGCAACTATTATCTTTCCTTGAAGCGGACAGTTATGAAAGTAGTATTTGGGGCTACCAATGGAGGCAACGTTAAGTATTGTGGTCCATATTCGGCCTCAAATATATTATGCCACGTTGTCAAGGCTAGTATTCGCTACTCCAACACCCTATCGAATAGATGGCAGGGTGGTAGTTGCAAGATGACGGAAGAGAGGGGAATATATTTTCCAGGATTTCCGGTGCGCCGGCTCGCTCATGTCCCAGATGAAAGATATGAGTGTCCTCCTGTTCTGAAACGGTGTACTCGACCATTGCGAAACTAGTGGCGCCAATGAATTAACGATAGAAGAAGACCGGTGGTGGTTTCCTATCTTTAGAAAACTTCAAACGTTCGCCGGTCGTGAATCACTACTGCGTGGTGCACGTTAAAGACCCCAGGCTGGTCAGTGTGCCAAAATTATTTTCTTTGGCCTACAAGTATACGAAGCGGTCAGGGCAGGAGCATATCACAGGTCATGGAGATGTTGGCGTGCGTTAAGAAAATGAACACGTCAATTTTTTCAAAGTTACAGAGCAGAACAAAACAATATCTTATTTTAAGGCACTCGCTTTTGTCGTTAAAACTGCATGACGCACGAACACGCCGACCAGAACCATGCGGTAACAGCAGCACCAAGGCCGACAATCCCTGCCACCGTTTCCGCCGCCGTCCCCACTTCTCTGGTTCTTCTTTCGTCCGCGAGAGGGCGAGTGTCGGGGCTGGAGTTGTGAATAGCTTCCACAATGCTTCAGCCCACCGCACTCCATTGCGCGAATAAGTCTCCTATCTTGTTCGCTCGCGCTCTCGCGTGAAGAGACACCGAACGAAGCCACGCGCTCGCACAAGTATCTTCGACAGCGGCGGAGCATCGAGGAAACTGGGCTAGCCTTGACAACGTCGCAAGGAGAAGTCGACGCCGAGTGTGCCAACTTTGGAGTGTACGGCAAGCAAGTGTTAAAAAATTGTGTCTTTGTCGCACCGGAAGGCAAGGAGAGACGCGCCGATTAAAGGGCAACATAGAGGACGCGCAGAGAACATGCGATGACGAAATGACGAAGCGCGAACCCTCATTGGCTGAGGTCGGTGGGAAATAAAATCACCTGAACTCATTTGGCGGGTAAACAAAGGCAGGAGGTGCGAGAAGTCAGTAAAGACCAGACGAGCTTGCTCGCCGTATAGCTACGCGGAGCGCAAGTTCGTCTGCTTCTTCCATAGGGGTTGCGATGATGTCAGAACACCGAGCCCTTATTGGCTGATTGAAAAAAATAATAGTGGGTAGACCTCAAAGCATTTAGCAGTGAGAGTCTACCCAGTATCTTTCCAATCAAAGCCAATCGGAGCTCGGCGTCGTTCTGACGTCACCATAACTCCTGCGCAAGAAGCAGACGACTTGCTCTCCGCATATTTCTTTTTCAGCTTAAGTCCAGACGCAGCCAACGTAATGAGGTAATGGGGCCAATCAGGGAGTATCTAAGGAGCAAGTCATAAGGCCTTTCTTGTTCATGAGTGGTCCAGCGATCATAGAACACGTACAGAAACATGACGGACACCATGATGGTGCGCTTTTGACGCTGTCTGATTGGTCCCATCAGCTCGTAGCGTCGGTCTGCGTCTTAGACTCAGGGGTGAAACGAAGTATAGAACAATTGAGATAACTGCCAATATACGGTCGTACCACAGCGCTATGACGAGTAGCACATCCACGCCGATGTTTGTGGCCACGAGCATCCTCCAGCTCTGCAGGAGGTACCCGTACCATGGCAGCACCGCCGCCATGATGGTCCAACTCATGGCCCAGATGAAAGAGATGAGTGTCCTCCTGTCCGACACGGTGTACTCGACCACTGCGAAGCAAGTGGCGCTAATGAATTAATGACAGAAGAAGACCAGTGGTGGTGGCCTATCTTTAGAAAACTTCAAACGTTCAACGGTCGTGTATCACTACTGCGTGGTGCACGTTAAAGACCCCAGAGCTGGTGGTTGTACCGCACTGGCTAAATTGCTCATCTACAGCTGAGACACCAGACGCCAACTGAGGCAGACTACCTTCCGGCTGTATAAACATACACACAACAATTTGCTTTGCTCAAACGTTCGCCTTAGAACTCGCTATGCTCATGTGAAGAGAACCGATGGTAGCTGTATATTTTTGAGAAAGTTGCTAACGTTAACTATAGAGCTATATCCATGATCCCGGGAAGAGGACTGGTAATGACTACTTATCATTAGAAAGCTACAGATGTTCAGCATAGAACTCATCATGCTCCTAGATAAAGGACCGGTAGTGACTTCCTATTTTAGAGAAGTACAAACGTTCAGCATAGAACTAGCTATGATTCTTGGGAAAGTAATAGTAGTGGCTGCATACCTATGCTTAGAAAACTACAAGCGTTCCCATAAAACAAGCCATAGTTATGTGAAGGGGACATTTTGGTGAGCTGGCCATCTTTAGAAGTCTACAAACGTTCACCATAGAACTAATGATGCTACTGGGAAGAGGACCAGTGGTGACTGCCTATCCTTAGAAAGCTACAAACGTTCACCATAGAACAAACCATGACCGTTGGAAGAGGACCCGTGATGACCGCCTATTTTTAGAAAACTACAGACGTTTCTATAAAACTAACCACGCTCCCATTTTGAGGACTGGTGGTGTCTGCCTATCTTCAGAAAACTACAAGCGTTCACTATGGAACAAACCATGCCCCTGTGAAGTTCAAGTTGCTACCAACTTAACACTTTTTTCATTCATTATTTTTCACGGGTCCGTGAATTGTTGCAACGCGTGGAACGAGGCGATTTCTACTATATGAAAGTAGACGTAGAAATGTTTACAAAAAGTCACTCAATCGTGGTCACATGTGGCACCACATTGTATTGACAGTTTACATGCTCCATAAATTATCTACGATTAACTTATCACCGAGATTCCGGTAAATACCGCTAAACCGCGATAAATAACAGCCGAGTCGGGTTTTATCCGAAGAGGAAAAAGCAAGAAAAAAAAAGCACAAATTTAAGTTGTCATGGAGTAAGACAACCCAAGCTTCACGTAAAGAGAAGTCTTTATCTACAGGGTATTTTGTGTCGAGCCCCAGCACAGCCCCCACTAAACTGTCCACGAGGCGGTTCCTTTCTTCGGGAGGAACCATATGTCCTATATCAAGAACCTTCCCTTAACAGTACCGGGATGATTTCAAAGCATCCGGATCACGTGCATGTTCCTTGGAGTTTGGAGAGTCTCGCACCCGTGTGCCGTTTTCTTCAACATAAGCGCCGATAAGCGCCGATTTATTTTTCAACACCAAATATTAAGACCAATAAATAAACAAAAAAACCACAATTTTCAGAAAAATGAACTCCATAAATACGAAAGCCGACTGCGCTCCCTTTGCTAATACATAACACAAAATAGAGTGTGCAGGCCTTGTCTGTAGACATGTGCGAAGCATACATATGTATGAGGCAAAACATGCTTCGATGTGCCTGTGGCGTGTCCGCAGACAATTATCGTCATCAAGTCTGCAGTAAACACCGTGTATTTCGCATGATACGCTGCAGGGTATGAAGTAACATGGTAATCTTTTTGTAAAACATACAAACTTAAAAAAAAAAGAAATCTGTCCGCGTAAAACGCAATTTGGCATGCAAAGGCGATGCATTTCCCGAGTTTTGCTTCAGTGCCACCACGTTAGTGCTATGTCTTTTTTTTCATTCTTTCCGGCTTACCGACCACGAAGACCGTGGTGCAGACTGTGTACGCTCCGATTCCGGCGAGAAAACGAAGCACGGCGTAGGTGATGAAATCCGTCAGGAATATTCCGAGGAAGTTTCCCGTCACCCCGACCGCAACGAGCATGAGAATCGTCTTTTTCCTCCCGATTCTGTAATAGAAACGGCACGTACCTCAGGTGCTTTGAATCAGACGTGCAGCTGCTTTATAGACTTTGTTACACCTCAAGTCCAGACGCAGCCGACGATGTATGCGTGCTGATGGGACCGATCCGACAGCATCAAAAGCGGCCCATCATGGTGTTGCGTCGTGTTTGCGCATGCGTGTTCTGTCATCGCCGGACCAATCAAACAGAAAGAAAAGGGCTCAGTGACAATCTCTTTTTACGATGTTTGATTGGTCCCATTAGCTCGTATCGTCGGCTCCGTCTAGGCTTGAGCTGAAATGAAGTATAGACACTGGCTGGGTTTTCATGCATGCCATCGTAGAGCATCGAATTGAGCGGGGACAATCGCGCACACCTGTCTCCCTACTACTTTCTCTTCTGCCCATCCACTACGAATCAAAATAGTCAAATCTCGATACGATGCGCTACGGTTGCATCCATGAAACGAAGCCATCGACATCCTGAGAAACGCAAAGGGTGGATAATTATTACGTGTTCGCAATTTTTTTCGACGTGCTTATCGATTAATGTCGCTATCTCGTTCACTTGGGACTGATAATAAAATTCTCGAACCTCAGCAACTATAACGCGTATTTTATAACTTTTTTAAACACGCTCAAAAACGACTTACAATCCTGCCGTCGATTTCCTTTTTTGTTTAATTTTCCCGTCACATTTTAGCATCACCTTTGTTTTCGCGTAGCATATGAACACCGATTTTCAAAAATGGTGGTTAGTCTCCAGGATGAGATTCACTTCAATTGGTAATCGAATTTCCCGGACAAAACTGTCGAAATACCCGAGGGAAAAATAAAATAAGTCATAGGTCATATGTTATGTCACTGGCAACTTAGGACATTTGGGGATTGGCTACTCCCAAACTGCTTTGCAGCCAAGGAGCTGTCAACGTTGACCTTTATGGACTCCGACGAAGGAATCGGGAAGCAAGAAGCGTGAACGTGCTAATTCACTCCCTGTTTTTGTTAGGCCCCAGGTGACCCTATAATTGGTGACGTAGTGAATGCGACGCTTGCTCACCTATCAGCCAGAAAACCGGAGAGAAGGTAACCCGTCATGGACCCTGCCCAAAATGCCGTGTGCACGGCGTACATCTTCCGGCTGTCGCCACAGAGCCACTGGTTCTAGAGGGCGGAAGAAAGGAAGCGCGTTAAACTGCGAATTTGTTTGCGCTTGTCGTAACTTGAGCCGTGAATATGAATTACGAACAATGCTTTGAAATAATTCTCGATGGTCTGTCGTAGAAATTAATATGTAGAAAATAGCGTTTGGGATTCCGTCTGTGACATCGTATCACCAGTGATCGCAGGCATTCAGAATCTCTATTTCAACCGCCACACAACCCGCACGTGTTATGTTTTATGCTACCATTTTTAGGCCTCCCTAAAACGTGAATCGTAAAAGAAAAAAAAAAAAAGAAAACCGCCATAAACATGGCGTCGGAGGCATCTCACATAAACAGAAAACGAAATGCGCCCATAAAAAAAAAGAAAACGGTGCGTAAATTGTCCTGCAATCTATTCCCCGTATCGTTAAAAAAAAAAAATTCAAACGTTGGTTTCTAACTTGCACTCCGCACTTTAATTTCCTGAGGCAAAAAACAGAAAAGAAACGAAGTCTGCGCACGGAATGTAACCGTATGAATAGGCATTTGCGCTATCTTTCTGTATCTACACAAAGGTATCAAACTACATGGCTTGTATTAACGTCATATCAGCTGCCATTGTTGTGGGCTTGCTGCTGAGCGCTTAATTTCTACAGCGTATATTTTGCACTACCGAATTCGTTTTTCTGTAAAAGAGTAAGTATACGAATGACCACTCGCATGGTGCGATGACATTATGCCCAAGCCGCGCGATGACATCACGCCCAAGCTTCACAGCGCTTATCACCCACGCACAAAATGCCGAGTCACTGGACAATGGACGCATCCGCGGCTCTGCTCGGAATTCGCCACACCCCATGTTTCTTAATCTGTCAATGACTATAGAGTCATTTTAAACATACTTTTTGTTGTTCTAGTCCGCAGTAGCTTTTTTGAACACTTTGTTTAGAGGCTTTAACGGCAACGTCCGTAACTCTCCTCGTACCTCCATTGTTAGCGTAGTGAAGTACTCCTCGTTGTCATACTTCCAGCCGGTTGGACACGTCACGCGGTCTTCGTTAAGGAAGGTGACGTTCGAATATCCACCGTCTGGAGACGACACCATCATCATGCACTTTCCTCTCGGAAGAGACGACATGTCCACGAAGGTCGAAGAGGTGTCGTTGAGGAAGCACCATTGGCTCGGTGGGGCGATGAGTATGAACAGGTGAAAGAAGTAGCACATGGTTGTATGCCAGGTTCCCAGCATGAGGGTGCCGACCATGATCGTCTTGTTGAAGAAGCCGAAACCCCCGATTTCTCTTAGCACTCGCTCGAAGTTCATGGTGGCGGATCTGAGGTTGATGCTTGTCTGAACTGTAACGTTGGAAAAGAAACCGGACGTTCAGTTATCCCATTATCTTCTATGCTCGCTGACAACTTAGACAGCCTTTTGCTTCACAATTCGTTCTTCTGCGTTCTTATCGACTAATGCTCTAATCTTATTGGCTGCTGAGTGATATTAAGATGTTCGCGACCCGGCACGCCTAGCGTTTCTTTAATTGTCGGTGACTGTAGTTCCTCGGTTACATAGTAGCCGCCGTTTACCTTGAGCAAACTATGGCATAGGCACCGTTCCAGCTGTATCGGACATGGCAAATATCTCGGAAGTCAATTGTGTTTCAGAAGATAATAAAGTGTCGTTTACAAAGGCCAATAGATAAAACCTCGAGTGTTTGCACCAGACGGAGTTTCCGCCCTAGTTGATTGCAACATTGAAGATCAACTCAATGTAGGGCGAAGGATTACGTTCAAACGCATTACTCGAATCTACTTCTTTCTCAATCGTCAATTGCTTCAGGCGTACTGGCAATTCGAGTATGTCAATACCGTCCCCCGCTGAGCTGGAAACTGCCGTATGACTTTAAAGTTTTGTTGGAATTTAGGTTTAGTGTTTTTATCACATGTTTGTGTTCGCCTCATGTTCAATAGCCTAATCTTCCGGAAGTCACATTGTCATATGGTATCAAGACTAACGTTTTCTATAAGACTATATAAGGAGTATCGCTCAGCTTACGTGTCCATTGGATTTGAAACATATTTTATTATAAATAAATTAACGAAAAAAAATAACTGTATGACTAATATCAGGTGACCGCGTATCTTCATGATGTTTTACGTCTCGAAATACATATGGTAAATTCGACAACTCTCCTGTTTCTTCCACTATTTTTTATTATTATAACGTTTCAAATGATTGCCCATAAAATGTAGTTTGCTAGAGAAAATTAAACAAAATATTTCTCCATACAATCCTTAGAGCAGTAGTACACGTTGTGCTTTCTTATGATTAAGTCTTCAGTGAAATGACTGCTGCCATTTTTATAAGTTTCGTAGTATTGTTTTCTTTTCATAGAACAAACAGCTTTGTACGAGCGGACGTTACTATATAGGTAGGATTAGAACCACTACATGAGCTGCGCTTAGAGTTCCGTCACTCCGTTCCCCGACATTGTTGTGGGCGCCGCCATTTTGGTGCTTGTGCAGAGCAGACGCAACTGCCGATCGTTATGATTAAAAGTGCGACTTCCTCAACATTAGATTCGGTGTTAGGAGGCTCATAAAACATTGCTTTGCTTTGTCGCGACCTGTTTAAACATTTATGGAGGACGGAAAAGCGTTTTCTGTGATTTATGATAAAGCTTCACATAACTGGAAACCATGATTTTAAGCAACAACATGGCCAAGTGTCGTTACTCTGAAGCGTAGCTTATTTAGTGGCACTAGGTAGGATACCACCGAATATGAGTTCAAGTGCATCTCATATGACGTCATAATAAATTATGATGATGATATACAACGTTTATTTACGAAAACAAAGCAAATATATTTTTGTTCGAATTGACAGCTATCAGCATACGTTTTTAATGCAAATCTTGTTCTTTGAGACAAAAATGTGACAAAGCTTGTTGGGTGCCAAACTCGGAACATAATATTTACAAATGACTCTATTGTCTTATTGTACGATGATCAAGAAGACGTAGTGTGCCAGGGGAGCGCGTGGCCTAGCGCATATGCAGTGACTTATCAAACCAGGAAATCCACCACGTCTACTTCTCCGCAAAGCACTCTAAAGATGAAATCGCTGCAACATACTGAGGGAAATTCGACGAATGACGACGCTAACAATATTTTTCATACATAAGAAAAGACAAAAAAGAAACCGCTGTGGCACTTAGCATGACGTAAGCAGATGATGCGTCATGTTCAGCCAACACCACGTAGATGAGCAGAAGGCCTCTGCACCGTCATCACAGTCAGATCGATCAAGGCCTGAGATTGGGCACGAGTGCTGTGTCAGTGTTCGGCTGGGGCTCGTGTGCAATCAGCGCGTCGAAGGTCGGGCTTGGGCCCAATAGCCGAGTTAGCGACATCCGACTCTGATGACGTTTCATGAAGAGAGACGAGGCCATCTGGAGGCCTTGATTATTCTAGGTGGTGTTGGTTCAGCTCCCTCCATACTTTGCAACGATTGGCTCTTCCAAATGCGGGAATGTAGAGGCACCCAACTTTTTTGGTGTCTACATGGAATAGAATACTTATGAAACCTTATTCAGAAGAACAATGATAAACATTTTAGTCAAGAAACGCAGGGTGTGACTTATTCTGTACGCGCTTCTTATTTCGTGATTCGCTCTTCGGCGTTTTTATTGGTTGATGCGGCAATTTGATTGGCTACGGAGAGATAATGCGGAACGCAAGTTCGTCTGCAGCTTGTTTTGAGGTCCACCCACTATCCTTCAATCAAAGCCAGTCAGAGCTCGGCGTTCTGACGTCACCACAACTCCCACAAAAGAAGCAGACGAACTTGTGCTCCGAATAGGGTGCCCGCGACTCGCCACGCCTTGCGTTTGCTAAGCTGTCACTGACTGTACGGGTAGAAACTGGGGAAAGGAGGAGATGAAAGCGCGCGGGGACGTCAAAGCACCGAGCTCTGGTTGGAATGGTTAGTGGGTAGACGTAAAGCTAGCTGCCTTTGTTCTCTACACACTGTTCGAAAGCGTTCAATCAGTGACGGTGTTTTGACGTCCCCCTCCGCGCGAACTCATCTCCTCCTCTCCTCCTGCTTCTAGCCGCAAAGAAAGACATTTTCCTCCTGTATATTCGGTAAATCCTCAAGCTCGCGTTGGGACTAAACGACTCGATGGACAGAGTTAGCAAAAGACGTCACAGTCCATTAGCAGCTTACATGTCAAGTGCTCTTGGATGAAACGAGTCTCTTGTCGATCGACGGTTGGCCCAAATCCTATCACCCCGTTCGCCGGAGCTACTCGGAGCACCGACTGAAGGCGTCCCGCAGCAAACCTCCGATAATCTCTGGTCATTTGTCGAGAAACAGGGAAGTATTTCTCTTGCACAATAGACCGCCGTAAAGATAAAGGCCCTAAAGCTGATACTCGGCGTTCCCGCTCAGTAGATGAACTCTGACGGACCTTGAGCGAGCTTGGAATTATTGCCACGCGTTGGGGAGGGATTACATTTGCGTGCACTTTAAGAGGCGCTTGTGTAAAACCTAGTGAAGTTGACGTCAAATGATGTTGAACTTCTGTTCCAAGAAAAACGAAAAGTAGCACGTTCTTGCCGTGGGAGGGAAATGGAAAAAAATGAGCCCTCCCTTGCTAATTGACCCCGTAAGTGATGACGTCACAGCATGGCGCTCCGCTCAAGACAAACCGTTGCTAGGGCCGTTGATATGGACAAGTGCATCGGTGCTGGACGTGAGGTTAGAAATTGTCCGATAAAAAAGTAAATTATTTTTGTAAGCATTGTGTGTTGTCAATATCTAATCATGAAGACTTTTTCTATCGTCCTAGTATCGATAAAGCGATGACGAAAACCCGTAATAAAGCTGGTCGGCCACACTTTCCGACGCTGCTCCGGACGCCATCTATCGATACGTGGGCCAAACGCGCCCCGCCACTCGACTCGGTCGTCTGCGTCGCCGTAACGACGGGAGGGAAGTCGTGGTGAGCGGGGAAGAACTGCTCGTGTATGCAGCGTCTATGAGCAGTTCCGAAACTGAGCTAATCTAATAACGTTGCTATCAACTGATTGTTTAATGCATGCCAAGAGAAAGACGAAAGTGAGAGGAGAAATACTAAATTCAAATACTAAATGCATTCGCACTAAAAGAATTAAAAAAAAACATTTTTGAAAATAAAAAAATAAATAAAAAAAAATATAAAATTTCAACAAAATTAAATTAAAAAAGGAGAGCGATAGAAAAAGAAAAGCAGCCAGATTAAAAAGAAAAGGTTATCATGCATTAAACAATCAGTTGATAGTCAAGCGCTTTGTCCTGTTCATATCTTTGTTCTGTCCTTGTCCTTTGCGCTTTTGTAATTGAGCGGGTAGGATAAAACTAGATAGTGCATCAGACGTGGAGGGCGGATACGTCTCGTTTCATTTGGGCACAATAAAACCTCTAGATGGAAGGATACGGAGATGTTGTCGCGTTGGTTTAGGCTAGCACATCAAAGACGTGCGTGCGCTCAGTCGGCAGCCAATAGTGAGTTTTAGTATCAGTGCGTATACGAGCGAACGCGTGCGTTTGCACCAGCGTTGCGTGTTACACACTGCGCGTGCGCGCAGCCCATGCTGTGGCCTTGGATTGGCGCATGGCGACTTCGCGCATGCGCATCGTGGAGAACGCAACTCTAACGCAAACGCACAGTGCTTGCGTTTGCTCGTATACGCAGTACTAAAGCTAACTAGTAACAGGTTCGAGTTGATTTCGATTCATCGATCAAACCGTCATATGCAGAGTTGTTGTTTATGAGAAACGCAGCGGACGCTAGCTTGAGTCTGAGCCTTCCAGGCACACAACCACCGTGTCTAGCGTAACCGCGTTCTTCTTTTGCAGCATTTTTTTTTCTTGAAACTTTCACAGTTGGGGAATATGACTCCAAGTGCCTCGGAGTCCTTTCTTTTTTGCCGCTTCTGTTTTCTCTTTTTTCTTCTTCACAGTTGCCTTGCGGGACCGGAGAAGCTTGTGGTGCAGATGTTTGGCAGCCGGCCAACTAGGCCAATGGATCTTTTTCAACAAGGCTACTACAGATGCGTAGGCCTTCCTCCCGCAGCGGCGAGAGCTCTAACTTCGGTTGACGTCCGGAAGGCTGGTTGCACTACCTCTCCTGCCTCTTCCGCGACTCGGATCAGCCGCAGAGAAGGCAGGAAAGGTATCGCCGCTCCCATTCCTTCCACTAACCGCAGTTGGAGTTTTAACCACTTGGTGTCGTCTTTGTGTGAAAAAGGTCCATCCATTCGACACGTGGCACGCTCCACTTTTCGAGGCGCAATCAAGGTTAGCTTCCGCGCAAATTCTGCACTAAGATATCTCTCGACACGCCCGGTTCTCTTTAGTTCGTAAAGTCTGTTCCCAGGCATATCTGTGCAACCTTTCCTTGATCATAACGCATGAGAGTGATTCGTATCTACATTTATCGAATATAAATAAATGTCCCGCTATATGCTTCCCCTTTCGCATGACGCTCTTCTTTACTACCTGCGCCTCCCACTTTCGATGGGCACTTTCTAACGACAGTCTCGTTCTAGACTATCTATCTGATACCATGGCATAGAAAGGATAGCCCCCAGCTGCTATTGGAGCCACTCTTAGATCACGGTTACTGCTGTGGCAAGACCGACTCTTATCCAGCAGGCGCTATGGCACCACCCCTCGTCCCGTGATACCGGAGCAATCGATCTGATTACGCTGGGAAGAAAGTACAAAGCGACGCTCCTATCTCCTGAAGCCCGCGGAAGATTTAGGCGAGGTTTGGAACTTCTAGTAACAATTCACAGATCTCAAACTTCATATCGAGGAAGATATATGTTCAGCTTTGCAACGTTTAGAAACACCAATTTGTAGTGCATGTGAGAAAATCTAATATTCAAATTTGTTTTGAAACATTTATTGCGGGAGCTCTCTCTCTGGCAGTAACAAAGCAGCCTTTTAAAAAAAAAATTAAAGAATATGTTTTCAGAGGAAGCAATTTTTAAGCATCATGTAGTCTGTTATGCGTGAGATTCTCAGTTTGATCGTTTAGGTCGATCTCTTCTGCTATTGTAAAAACAAAATGTTCTGAACCAGAAATGTTTTGTTGTTTTGCAATGCACACGCAAGACACAGTACACAAACGACATTTTTTTAATGTTTTCATGGCTTTATTTCGGAAGAGCTTCGTGCAAAGGTTGAAAAATATGAGATCTAAGCTTCATGTAAGCATCATTTAAGGCACAAAACCACATATGAAAAAAGGGTCGATGCACGATACGAAAACGCCAAAACTAGATGCAAATATATCTATTTTTTATTTCAAGTCCTCAAGTACGAGTACTTACTTGTGACGTACATGCCAAATCGAGACCACGATCCTCCTTCCCCAGTTTGCCCTTCACATGTCTTCCTTTTTTGGCTCAGCGTTAGGGCAGTCTGGGGAGAAGAAATGTTTAAGCAGCGTACGGTGTTGTTGTCTCGTAAGGAAATGCGAGGTTGTGGCTTGCGAAATACACACACGGTTCCTAAAATTGTAAACATTTCTGAGAGAACTTCACATGGTACAAATCTAGGCATTAAGGGAGTGTTTGCTAAGATTTCTCCGTTGGAATTTTCACGGTGAGCTCCGGATGCCGCCCTGAAAGTGCGCAAAAAGAACATGATAAGGTATAGAAAGTTAGGACGCAACTGGGGTGGTAATGGTTGAGCATAGTAGACTAACACCCCGAAGATAGGCAGTACGAGCGAGACTTTTGCTTCATGTTGTCTACCATTCTCCCTAGTTTTGGGGTTTTCGACCATTATGATTGGGTACTTGGGTATTGGCGACTTGCTGGACTAAAACATCACCCTATAGTGAATTTTCCACGATTGGTCAAGCGCCCACTGTGACGTGTTTCGTAGGATTGGTTCTGCATTATTCGACACAAATAAGAATTATATCCTTAAACGAACATCATCAGCTTTGACGGTGCTGGTTTAAGCAAACGTATTTGGTTTAGGACGCAATGACTAAACTTTTTTCATTGTGCTTTTCTACACACTACATCGAACTTGCCGTCAAGAGCTGATAATCTTGGTCGCCATGGCAACGGTAGAAACTGAAACCGGGGCCATCGAAACGTCTTTCCGAGAACATAACGATATGGTAAAATAGGTCTGCAGGGTTCCACTAACTTAAGACTAAACTTGAACTTTCAATATATATAATTTTAATAATTGCAGAAAACAAAAAAAAAGAAAGAAAAGAGAAGTTCCTTTTTTATATATAATATAATTCTAAGCGCCTTTTCGGGCATTGTATGAGAGGGGAGTACGCGTTTTTCGACAAATATATTGAAACAATAAATTTCGTACATATTTGCTTAAAGTCAAGAAACAATAGAAATATACCCACTAAAAAAAAGTACACTCGTACACAAGCAAAAATAATGCAATATATCCACTCAAAAAATGTTAATGCTCTAGGATCAAGATGTATCAAACACATTGTGCATATGCTTCGAAGCAAATCTACTGCCAGGGAAAATGTAGTATAGTGACTATCGTTGATTTACACGTTTGTCAGAGGAATATAATTGAACGTGACTCAAAAGGGCGAAAATGCAAATCCCTAAGTTAGATGCACTAAAATGTTTCACCATGTTATTTTAAAATCCCTTCTGATGTGTGCTTATAGGTTAAACAGACTAGAAGACGAGCCGACGATTAAGAACGTTAGGATGTATTGGAAGTGAAAAACCTGCCGTCCGACGATTAGCTCTAATATGTGATGTTTGGAAGCATGTCCTATAAATGTAGTAAATCCTAAGGTTAACATTTTCCATTCGAAGTGATAAAAGTAAAAAGAAACAGGTGCGGGACACTCACAATTGTATCACTGCCACAGACAAATATGCTAGAATAGGATAATTGATTTCTTGTTGCTTGGATTACGCGTTTATAGTATAGTCTCATCTATCACAATTGATATTTATTAAACAATGTTTCGCTGCAATTTGTTATAAACCAATCCATTGAACAATGTAGAAAAGTATGTACAGGTATTACTTTACAATTTAAATTTAACCTGGGCGTTATTAAAGACAGGGAGTAAACAAAACAGAGAGGCAGTAAAGATACAAAACTTATGACCAAACATTCCAAGCTCGGTTTTACACTTGGAGCTTGTAATTAAAAAAAACAACATCATTCTACCATATCTATCTAAACATGCGTTATTTTATGTTTAAGAACTATGCTAGTTTTGGCAAAAAGTTCACGTCAGAATGTTCCTAGTGCAATTCACGGTGAAGCTAACAATTTACGTGAAAAATCAATGCGGAAAAAAAAAACAAAATGTATTTTATAAAGTATTCAATGACTCTAATTGCAAATTTTTCTTGATCAATACCGCGATGAGTTGGATCAGTGGCGATTTGAAAAGAGTATGATTGTCTCACCGGCTAAAGAGAACAGTTGCCGTAAGTATAAAAAAATATTATTTTCTTAATTACGTCATCTTTTATCATTGTATTTGTTGCTGGTATTGCCTTTTTAATAAGTATGCTCTATAAACAAGTACTCGTTTATTGTGTTCTTAATATTATCTTGCTTTCTGTAGCATTTCCGCTGTTTTTTGCCATTCTGAGAGGGAAGCCATCAAGCTGCAAACGAAGCAGCTTTTTGCCTTGCCTTCCCCTTTTTGTGTGCTATGCAAAAGAAAACAACAAAAATCATCTTATTTTTATTGAATATGCTATTATTACTTATTATTAATATTATTCCGACGTCAACTCTGCCACATCCGAATCCCTTAATAAATTTATTATTGTTATTATTACTATTATTATGGCATGCCCCTGGCCGACTTATCTGTGTGTCTGTGTTTTTTTTCTTTTTTTAAACAGTGATTTTGTTTATTTCATGTATTTCTTTATTATCAGCCTATCGCTTGAGACTAGAACAGCCCTAAAACAATATCTACTAAACTTTTTTGACACCTGACCTTTTTTATATGATACCTACGGCTATTGATCCACTGCGACTTTGGTTTAGTCATACAAGCCCTTGCTGGCTCTGATGAACCTGTGTTGTGCGTTGGAAATGCGCCCATCCCTCATCAATAAATATTTTTTATTTATTTATAATTATTATTATTAATATTACTATTAATATTATTTTATTCTACTAATGACTCCTGTACTGCCTAGTATTATGCTTAAAAATTTATCTTCTTTTCTGCGGAGATGTGTATAATGTATTTTTATACACCAGTGTACCAGCACCAAAACCTCAGGGTTGTTCCTGTGCACTGTACAATATTGATTGATTGATTGATTGATTGATTGATATTCTAATGCCACTAAAAGCTTACGAAATGCTTCAGTTTTCCGTTTTGAAATTTGGTATTTCGTTCTTTTTATATTTTTATTTTATGGTTAGTTCTCAAATCATATCCGCTGTGGAGTGATAATAATATGCTCAGAACTCGACACACCTTACGTTTCTGAATCCGTCAGTTACCATAAGTATTGGAAGCATGCCTCAAAGAGAGATCTTTTGCGCTTGAGCATATATGTCTGGACACTTGACCTTTGGGTGTGATTAACTTAGAGTCTCACGATCCTCGTTATGCGCGCTTCAAGATCAGACATATCTCTTTAACACGTGTTCTAACAATCGCCATGGCGTGAAGATAAGTTTTGACGTGTAAGGGCCCTGTAGGCGATGCTAGCCGCCTGACAGATAAGAAGTAAAGTAAGCGGGACAAGTCACTTCAGAAACGATGCCGGTAACTCTAATGCTAAGAAAACGTTCATCTTTTTTTTTTTTTTTTAATAAATTGAATAGGAGAAAAAAGACGGCGTACTTTTTTCTGCAGCCTTTTCTCCGCCACATGAGGGAAACAGCGGGCAGAAGCAGATACTCTGACCAAGGGCAAACGTTTCTCCGTCTTCCATTGTCTGCGGAAGAGCCTGGTTGATGGTATCCGGCAGGAAGAAGAGCAGCACGGACGCCGTTGCCGATAACGTGCCCATCACAATCATTGGAAGGTATGTGTCATATTCCGCCTGCGGTAAAACAAAAAGAAAGTTGGTGCCTTTCACCTTTTAGTCTATTTTCTTAGAGAAACCCTTTAACTTCCTCAAAAGATATTCTACTGCATAAACAAAAAACAAACGTTAAAAAAAGAAATTCGTCGCAAAATAAAAAAAAGCGCGAAATATAAGTTGCAAGACTAATTTACACAATCCAGAAACATTCTGTGTTTTGTGTTTCTTTCCTGTTCTTTGTTGTTCGAATACTTTTTCAGCAGTACCTATTCGAATAAATTTCCAGCAGTGCTTTGAGACTTCGGGCTTTTGCTCTTCTTATCTTGTCTCAATCTCCGGGCTCTTCCCGATTATCTTCAATGTGCACCAACTCGTTTGCGTCCTTATTATTTGATCTCTGTTCTGCCATGATTGGCTGTCTCCGTGATCTGCAGGAAAGCTAACTTGCAGAGCAAGAAGCAAGGGTACAAACGAGATGGTGTGCATTGGCTTACAATTACGAAAACCATGGAGAGTATGCTTGTTTTACCTTAAGTCCGCACAAGTGGCGTCACGAGGGTCAGTGGCACCAGGGCGGTAAGCCCGCCGCGACGCCCCCCCCCCCGCTTTCGTGGCCCGCCGCGACACCCTGACCGCTGCCACGGCCGTGCCGCTGCCCGGGGCGGTCCACCCCCCCCCCTTTGTGACGCCACTGGTCCGGCACACAGCCGACGCAACGAGCAGATGGGATTATTAATCAGACAGTGTCAAAAGCACTTCATCGCGAAGTTCGTCATTTTCAGTGCGTGTCCTATCATCGCTGAACCTATTATAAACAGAAAACAGGCCTTGCAATTTTCCCGCTCTCTGATTGATCCAATTACCTCGACATGAAGTCTCAAACACTGCTGAAAGTAAACTTTACAAGTAACTTCTTAGGTGATTATATTCCTAATGAGTATACTTCTAGCGCAAATCATAAATCAAAAAGAGGACGAGACGCATATCGTCACATCATTTCATGCAGTCACTGTCTGTGTCTCGACTTCCTTCTGTGTTAGTAATTCTGCTAGAAGTAACCTCTTTAGATATAGTCTGAAGACAAAGACAGGAATGGACACATCAAGACAGAAGAGGAGAACACGAAAGAAACCATCGGGTCTTATTTTGATTATAAACTCACATACTTAGAGTGCATTGTGAAAACTGAAGCAGCGGCGTGTCCGTACCAGTGACGCGACCTGGGCTCCGAGGAGGCCCCCAATGTCCCCGATGAGCCTCTGGAGCAGCACCGCTCGGCCCCGGATGACGGTCGGGAAGACCTCGGAGGTCAGCTGGTAGGTAACATTGTAGCCTCCGGCGAAGGACATGATGCCCACCACGGCCATCACCAGAGTCCAGAGCTCCGACTCTTTCAAGAACAGGGAAAAAGTTGGGTGTCAACTTTCATGATACACAAGGAACTCACTGTCAAGCCAGTTATTAAATTAACTCTGTAGGAAATAGCTTAGTAGGGTATGCAACCGTGCAAAAACGCGGTACACGGTTTTTACGCATATAACTTCTGTAAGCATCGGAGACAGAAGACCTGTCTTATAGACCTTTTCACCTCCGTCGCATGGGCGCTGCCATCTTGGAATCACGTGACGCAGCCGCCATTAGGTTGCTTCAACGTTCAAACCTCCGCACTGTTCTCCCCTCCGCGCCTTGGCGAGTCCGTTGTCCTCGTGTTTTTCGTCGTGTTTCATCTTGTTTCCTTTCTTTACTTTGTAAAGTATAGTTTGACATTTATATTTAATACCTAATTCCAATACATCCTCATGTGCAAAACTTCTGCAGTTAATTTTGTAGAAAGTTGTCACTATTTTTGGCATCGACATATCGAATACGTGTGAAGATGGGACAGCCGGAATCAACGTTAGCACTGAGGCAGATTGTAGTATGTAGATGGCTAAGACAGCACGAGGGTTCTAAGGCCAATTATTTCTGACAACTCAGGTTTGCTTGTCATAGGGGCGGAATATGTCCAATAAGAAGCACATCGAAAACAGTGGCTTTTGTTTAGTATATGGGGGAACTCGTTGAGAAGATAGACACAATTGCGTTTAACTTGCATTTTATCTAATGCTAGGGATAATGGTAGGGAGAATGGTCACCATCGGGCAGTGTGTTTGTTAATGATATTACAGCTACATGGTGTTTGACGTTCTTGATAGTTCTTGAAATACACACAATCACTGGTTCGGTTCATTTACTAATTTGAAGAAACTACATCGTTGCTCGATCCCATTTTTGCGGTCTTCAAGTGATTTAATTTTTTTTCTTAACGTAGCCAGTTTAAATCAATATTTCAACACAAAGGTTCGGGCTTCTTCTGTGTGAAACTGAAGCAGACGTCTAGGGTTCACAGTATGTAACGCTGAAAAAAAGAAAAAATTCGTCTGCCCGAAAATCACGCGAGTGCAGCGTTGTTGATGGCGAATATAGATTTACTTTCAATGGCTACTGACGCCAAAAATCTCCGAAGCTCATCTGGTCAAACAAACAAACAACTGCCTACACAGGTCCATGAAGTGAGGCCATGGTCTTAGACTTCAGCTAAACTTGCCGAGGTCACTTGTCCTACGCCCTCTAATTCTCTTTGGCAAATTTCACGGGAGACAAATGTCAGACTTTAATTTAACAGGCGCGCCACTTATCGTATATTTTGAGCACGCTGTGGCAAATGTCCATATAACAGTTTATGTATATGTAATTATTGTGAACTGTTGTTAATGAGTACTTTAGAAGGGTTGATAATTAAAAACATTTTACCAACAGTCGGAACTACAGTACAGTTATTTTCTCAAACACTTAATTTCTTTAAAAAAAGTAATAAAATACGCTTTATAGCTTCTTTGCGTCATTATTTAAGAATTTTCCGTAAAGTTAACAAAATGGTGGTGCCCACGAAAGCCAAATATAACTTGCGAGTTCATATGTTATTTTCGATTCAGCACACTGATAATTAGGCTGTCAAACTGCTTCTTCACTATGCGTTCACGTATTTGTCTATTCGTCTATTCTCAGTTTATTTTTTTGTTTTTTTTGAAAAAAAACTGTGTAATCGGATACGTAGTAGAAGATGGTAATAACCTCTGTAAAGCAGCTCAGGCGTTTGCCGTCGAACATGACCGAAATTAACTATGAACAAAATCAAATGCATCAAACTTGTTCGTAAAAAAAAAACTGCCAATTTCGGTTTGAAATCACTTGGCGGTTCTTAGGAGGGGCCCAGTACCACGGTTTAATTAGTTTTGTGCTAACAGAGACACATATGTATTTGAATATTGGCTAAAACGACACAAATCAACAACACAGCCGCGTTCACGTTGAAACCGAAACCAACCAAATTGAAGCAACCTAATGGCGGCGAGTGTGGCAGCGCCTCTCTCTTCCGCCGGTTAGGCAACTATTGAGATGAAAAGGTCTATAGACGCTTTACAGCAGCTGTGCATGGGCGCTACAACTGCCCTTCAGTTTTTGTTCCCTCTTATTCCGTTCGCTTGACTTCATCATTTCCACAGCAGGACAGGTTATTGCCATTTTAAGTGTTACTGTGTGTCCTTCCCCCAGCATAGCCGTTGGGGAGACTCGTCAACGCCTGCTTCAGGGTTCGTATCTGGTAAGACAAGAAGGGCGGCTATGGTGGCTCAATCTGGCGTGTAGCGTTCATAGCTTATCGTATCCTATCCTATCCTATCTTATCCTATCCTATCCTATCCCATCCTGGCCTATGCTATCCTATTCTATTCTATCCAGCCTAGACTATCCCATTCTATCTTAGCAGCCTAACTTAACCTAACCTAACGTTACCTAAATTTATAACAATTTTCGTGGAACATTAGAGTTATCATATTCAGATAATCGTTTGTGCGATCCCATAAATAGTCAGCACACAAAGAAAAGTCATACTGCGTGGGTAAAATACTTAAATAATGTTCAAATGACTCACATAAAATGTTAAATGCTTTTTGAGCTTGTTGGCAGAAATATTCGAGTCAAAATACATTACATTTGGACGCGTCCGTAGGAGAGGAAGTTCTTGTGCTAAAATTCAACAGCGCAAATCATCGCAAATCACGTCAAATCGCTGCAATCCATTTTTTTTCTGCAAATACAAAAAACTGAAGTCGCTTAGTTTTACATACATTATAAAACGGCAACATTTACTTTCTTTATACATTGATTATTGGAACAGTAAAAAAAAAGCTATGAATTTATTGGTGCTTTAAGTTGCGGATTTCATCTAATAATGTTAGAACATTGGCCAGTTGTCGCACTCCCACCTTCTGACAACTGACGGGACAGCAGTCTGTCAGGTGGCACGTGCGGTAATGTGGCGGTGCCGAGACTACAGAAGCCACCGCCAAATCCCCCATCTACACAGCAGTTTTCGAAAAATGTGTATCTATGCGCAGAGCGCAAGATCGTCTGCTTCTTGCGCGGGCGTTGCACTGGCGACAGAACACCGAGCTTTGATTGGCTCTGATGGAGGAATAGTGGGTAGACCTGAAAGCTAGCTGCCTTCAGGTCTACCCACTATCCTTCCGATCGGAGCCAATCAGAACTCGGCGTATTCTGACGTCACCGCAACCCCTACGCAAGAAGCAGACGAACTTGCGCGCCGCACAGTCGCTGTAAGCTTAAGCAGCGCAGGGTGGGACGAGCTCCGCGCATCTCATTATCACTCCGCAGCCAATGAGAGTGCGCCATTCGCCGACAAGAACGCCGAAGAGACAATCACGAAGCGCGAGCCTAATAGGCCACGCCCCGCGTTTCTTACACTGTTGGCGAGTTGTACATCCAAAAGTCTGTGCGTCTACTTTCACGCGCAATACTCGGAGAGCCAATCACCGCAACTTACGGAGGCAGCTCGGTGAATGACGATGCCGAAACATATGTTTAGACCAAAAAACGCAGTCTGAGTTGTGACATTAAGCAATGCAAGCGTGACGTTTTGCATTGCTTAATCTCACAACTTAGACTGCGTTTTTTGGTCTAAACATATGTTTCGGCATTGTCATTCGCTGAGCTGCCTCCGTAAGTTGCGGTGATTAACTCTCCGAGTATTGCGCGGGAAATAGACGCACATACTTTTTAAGAGTGTAGTGTCTTGAACTTCCACCAGAAAGTAAGGATTCCACTCACCGGTGCGCAAGAAACCCATGAGCAAGCATACCACTCCCCGAGTGAGCATGAAAAACGTGTTGGGCCAGCGACGACCCAGTGTGTCTAACGCAAGGATGCACAGGATGTTCACGGGGATCTCGAATGCGATGGCGATCGAGTAAGTAGAGTAGATGTTCAGCCCCAACCTCGCCAACTGGAGCGTGATTGTGTTGTAGCAGAGCGAGATGACAAACCTAGACAAGCGAGAGCGAAGAAAACGTTTGATACAAAGCTAGTTCTCGCTGCAAAGAGCTTGGTGATTGGGGAAACGGCGTGTCGAATTCTTCATTCTTGTTTTGTTTCGTTTTTATACTCACAACTGAGTTACTTTACAGGAATAGGACAATTAATGTTATTGAGGGCGTCAGATTTACTTGTTAATTACAAGGCTTGAGTTTCATTTTTAAACTATAGACAATGAATCACTAAGAGCATGAGAACGGCAGGGCGTGTCTTTCAAACACCCTGTCTCCAGCACGCGCTCCATGCCTTCTGCCGCGCTTTGGGTACACGCTCCCGCTCGAGGTGAACGAACCCCCGGTCGAAGGTTTAGGATGCTCGCGCTTGGAGGCGCGGCAACTGAAGATCATTCCTGCCGTTTTCACCTTGCCAGCGACTATGGTAAAGCATGCAAATTGCCTCATTAGAGTGCTATGATAAATTACAGGCACCACCGCTACTGCGAAACGAACAGTATTGGAATAGACAAAGGGCAATATAGCTGTACTATATAATACCAATCAGATAAACTATCGATTTTGTATATGGGCATTTGCACCGCACCTACTAAACATTTGACATAGACCTTCTCTTCTATGCCCCTTGAAGAATGTATTGCAAAATCATCGAACACAGAAGCGTCTGCTGCAACCAATGAGTGTCATATCGAACAGCTACATTTTGTTGTCTGTAGGCGCATGAATGCGTTAACGCGGTTCCACTAGGCGCTACAGTCGGTTCATGACTGCACCTTTAAACTTCTAGTTAACACTACAAACGGGCGCACAGCCTAGAGTAATATGTGATAACCACGGAGAACGTGTAGCAAAGAAATTCGAGATAGTCTTTCGTGCCTGTACAAGTTCACGTCAAGACTGCTGATGATACGTCGACTGTGTCATTTACCTACGCGACGCGAGATAACCAACCAATACATCAAGCAACGATACGTACCATCCGATATAGATGAGAAACATGATTTTCCTGATCCTCGGGGACCTTATCATGACTAGTGTGCTTTTCCATAGGCTGACTGTTTTCGCCGATGTCCTTCGCAAGTCACCGCCATTAGCAGTGTTCTGTGGACGAAGGCATAGGTCTGAATAAATCTTTTATGCGACGTTGAGTACATAATATATTTTTTGTATGGTACAAGTTCTACTAGCTGGTGCTTACCTCGAGGAGTTTGCTGAGTCGTTCTTGGGAAACTGTCTTGCCGTTGAACTGTGCGATCTTTTCAAGAATGCCTAAAGCTTCCTTTGTGCGGTTCACGGCGAGTAGCCAACTGGATGACTCTGGAACCCAACTGGGAGAAAGCATACAAGGCGTCTTGTATAAGTATGCTTTTTATAGGCTACTTTCTTTTATCAGTATTAGTGTGTGTATGGGGGGACGAGGGCGGTAACAGAACGGTCAATGATTAGTGCTGAGTTACCCCATACGCAAATAACTCAGTAATATTTCAATTATACCCTTTTTGTTATACCCTTAACCGATACCGTACAATAGATACGTCGGTTTATCTTATACCGTCTATCATTAAAACTCGTTTGTTATTTACTGGTTTAGTAGTCATTTACTTTGTCTCTTTAGATAGCATTGTGGCGAAAGATGAGGGAAATAAACATCGTGGTCATAATCGGAGACGACGGACGACGTAGGGGACAAGGGACAAACGCACACCTCTCACCCCTGTTAGAATCACGTGTAACGTTACTTAGCACCCCCCCCTTCCCCCTTTATTATTTTTTCGGTGTGAGTGACAATCCAGAAGGAACAATAAAATACTGAACGTGGCGATAAGTACGAGACCAGACTCTTTGAATTAAAAAAATTCATCCAGCGGGCGGTGAATCATGAACATTTGGGTACACGGATATTAGATACACGCACAGACACGGATATATCTAAACGACGCTTCGAGTTGATTTCGTGTTTCTTGCTCACGGGAGGACCCTAAAGCCGCAGTGCCACCACTCGAACATCACATACAGAAGTCGCGGAGTTTCTCTGCACACATGATGACAAGAATATCCGCGGACACACCTCGAGCATTGTTCGAAACACGTTGACTTCATACATGTGTGTATGCTTCGCACATGTCTGTGGAGAGTTTCAGACAGTGTCTGCGTACTGTCGTTTGTATGATGTCTTAGCGGGAATGACCACCGCATAACGCGGTTGGATAGACTTGAGACAGACTTTCGGTAGAGCCATTAAACACCTTGCATACCAGAAGGTGAGAGCCAGAAGAGCGTCCAGACAGACTCCGGTGACGAAGAGTCCTCTCCAGCTTCGTATCAGGTAGGCGTACCAGGGGAGCAGGCAGGCCAGGAAGTGAAGCTCATGGCCCACAGGAAAGTGACGAGGGTTCTCCTTTCCGATATCGTGTACTCAATGACTGCGCGGAACAGAGAGAAGGTAAGTAAGTAAGTAAGTAATATTTATTCTAGCAATACTGTGCTGAGGGCACCAGACAAAAAGCTTCCATGAGGTAGCTTGTCCGGGTCTGGTGCCCCTGCACTTACAGGGCATGGTAAAAACAACAACTACTATACACTACACTTTGTCTAAATAAAACAAACGAGTACATCCTTCTTTGTTAAACAGTGAAGATCATTGTGGTCTATAGTGAACTTGTTAAGTAATGTAGGCAGGTTATGCGCAATAGATTGCAGTGCATAATTTGTACGAAAATGAGGCACATTCCAGAACTCTCTGCGTCTGACAAGGATGGAAGATTCACGTTTTGTCAGGCGGGATACATTAGACAAAAAGGAGGGAACCTCGGTGAGGGAACCTCGGTGATGGCGCAAGAAATTGTACACTAGTCAGACCAGAATTTAAAAAAAAATGACAAAAGGCAAAGTGCATAGGTTTTGGTCTTCTTTAGCCCGCGGTCAAATTTAATTGTATATGGCGGCCGCTAAAGAAGACGTAAAGCTACTAATTAGTCGGCTAATTAAATAAAACAAATTATTACTTCACTAATTTTTGTTTTTGGGGGCATAATGTGTTCGGAGAGTTAACGCCTAACCACAAGGCAATCTAGCTGCGCCATGATTTTTTTTTAACGAAAATTTCATTGTGGGTTTTACAAAACCATAAACAAAGTGGAAAATAAAAATCTAGATGATTTAAATCATTATTTAAATCATGATCTGAGTCACATCCACCGGTTTTACTATGATGAGTTAAATCAAATCTTCTCCGCATAGAAAATCCCAAATATATTTTTATTTATCCTTGCCTATTCTTTGTCTGTCAAAGAAATAAGAAAATGAGAGGAAAGCTGTTTCAACGCTGTTTCAATTTACTGAAGTATAAGTGCAATAATGTTTTTTTTCATTAAGTAAAAGATCAAGCTGCTTTTGTTTAACTACGGCGTGATATACATATAGAATAGAAAGTTCTTGAGGAAACTGTACATTGCGATGTAATTAACTTGACAGTAAATTTTCCCGGCACAACGCTCTCAGTCTTTGGGTGGATTGAAGAATCAATCAGCTGGCTATGTTTAGAAAATGTAACGGGCAAAAAGAAAAAAAAACGCTCTTTCATAGACACGGTGATTTAAAACATAAACCTCAAATTTAAATAAAAATAAATTTGATTAAAATCAAATTAACCTTATTTAAGTCAAAAAAATATGACTTTCGTTTTAAAAGATCATGATTTTTATCCAACCTGGACAGAAATGGCATTCTTGTGACAAAAAGTTCAGTTGGGTCAGTTGGTTCCTGGCTGGATAGAAGCGCCGAGGGGACAGGGATAAAGCGCAGAAGGTAACGACAACACGGAGTACACTCGCAACAGAACGTTTATAAGACAACACACTGACCTAAATACCTTAATAAAATCACATCACTTCTAGCTACCCCCTCTCTCTCTCTCTCTCTCTCTCTCTCTCTCTAAAAATAACATTTCCTTATCCGACAGGGCCATAGACGGCTCACTCATACATTTATCGGCGCCCCTTGTTTTGATGACAAATACTTCGTGAATTTCTTTAGTTGTTTTTCCGCTCTGCCATCCCAGGATGGTTGTGTTTGACAGCAAAGAGGGTGCATGGGCATCGATCACAATGCACTGCCAAATGCCCAGACGGCGTCTGTTTGGTAGGTGGTGCGTTTTCTCTCGCAGGGTCATTTACACAGCGGCCCGTTTGCCCTACGTTTGTGCGCCCGCAGTATAGTGGAATGTCGTGTTCCATGTGTGTCGTGTTACTTTTGGGTTCCTTTTGGCATTCGTCACAATCTTTCTTTGGAGCATTGATTCTCTTGCACAATGCCGAAAGTTTATTCGGGGCCGAAGAAACAACCGGAAAGTTGTGACGCCCGGCAACTTTTTCAAGTTGTGGGAAGTGGGGTGAAGGTAAAAAACGATGGCCGGTCATATTTTTTGCCGTTCATAAAGTTTTTTCTGGAGCTACTTTATCTTCTCTTTATACTATCCCCCACATCAGTCAGGAACTTCTGCGAAAAACCCGCACTTAATAGGCGATCGACCTATAACTGGAAGCTCCTGCCCATTACATGGTGACTCGAAATGGGCAGGAGCCCATTTCATGTTGATTGGCCGTACTGCCGGTCAATGCCCAGAAACGATTGAAGATTAGAGTTGATGTTGACCACTTCAAACGCAATAACCTCAAGCTACGAGCGTCCGACAAGAAAAGGGGATTTGTCGTCCTGCCTCATGATTTGTACGCCTTGAAATCCAGGAAGCGGTGGTCAAGTGCTTCAAGCCGGCGAAGCCTGGATTTCTGAACAAGGCGAAGTCGAGGACCAAAGAAATATGTGCTGTGATTTAGACGTTCCTGTTCTGGCAAAGAAGGTGAACACAAGTAAGACACTTCCCTTGGACATTTTATTTGTGCCATAAACACGTAAAACGGACGTTCCTTTCAAAACGATAGTGGTTGAGAGGGGTTCTTGGCAGTTACAGATTTCTACCTTTCTCAGGACCCACCGGTCGCCACTGAAATTTTATGGTGCGTTTTTAGTCCGTAGATCGGAAAATGTGATAAAATTTTCGAAGAATGAAACTAGAGGGAAGTGTGATGCCTTCTGTATTGATGCTAAAAGATCTTTTTTACTGTGTTCCCCCATCAGGCTTTCCTTAGCGCAGTAACCATTTATATGAAGAGCAATAAAGAAACAGCCTTCCGGAGCGCTTGCGATATGAGTGTGGAACGCTTCATTGAACTCTTGTATTTTTATCTTGAACATGCGTTTGTGTCTTTTGATGGTGAAGTGTACGTACAAAAATCAGGGCATTTGTATTGGTTCGAGAGTAGACTCTATATTGTTTGATATCTTTTAGCGCATTGTGACCAAGCTATTCGCGAATCCAGCAAAACGGACGCCACCAAGCGGGAAAACCGGGAACCAGCCGGACCAAGTCGCTCTGCGCCCCTCCGCGTCTCTGCATGGTGGCTTTCGCGGACACGTGTTGTCGGTGCGGTGACGAACAGTGTAATTTGACAAAGGTCCAAAAATTTCTTAAGTTTGCCTGAGTGTTCATTAGTGTGGTGAAGCTTCAGTAGATTGTTTCCTTCCGTCACGTGTTTGAAAGCCCATTTACTCCAGGACACACCGTTGCGTGCTTTCTATTTCTTGGATGGGGAGGAATCACGGAAAAACATTTTGATTTCTTGTCTGTCTCGAATCACATTCAAAGTGACGACTACTTGGTGACTGATAAGGTGGTTTCTTTATAAGGATGTAAAACAGTGGACTGAGGACGACAGACGAGGTGTTTCACTGGAGGGAACACCAATGTTGCAGTCAAGTGAATCGGAAGGTTCGATAGCTGCTTTTCTTGAGTTTGGTTGTGTTCGATTAGCTTCAAGTTTGAGCCACCCACGCCGGTCGGTGCGTTGGCTATTCATCTTGGCTGCTTTTCGCCGAAAAAGCCTCTGGACAACACTGAAGGAGTTGGGCTGATTTCGAAATTACTTGATTCAGGAAAACCTGCTCGCTGCATATGATTAATGAGGGAAATTATCTGCTTTCAAAAGGTGGGGGACGCGTCTCGCAAAGTTAGAAGCTGTCACGGCATTATGATCTATCGCGCCTCCAAAATTTATATTTTACCCCCGTCGAAGCCAGCAGCAATATACGTCCACATTGCTCAGGTTGACCGGCTACAAAATATACTCATTTTCTCCGTTCAGGATTCGAAGTCAAGTTCAATGCAGAGAGGTTCTGCGTGAATCTCCGATGAAGACTCTTTACAGTTTGTCCGCATTCGTCTCCGTGCTAGCGGCTAGAAACATTTGGCTAAGTTTAAGTAGTATCTCTCTGTCTGTCAAACATACTTTTATTCAGCAGTTCACCTAATAGCTAGTCAACTAAGCTCATATTTCAACCCGAAGAATATACTAATATCTCTTTAGTGGGCCATAATACGTAATATAATACATAACCCGCTCGTCAAAATGACTTCTCGATTGCTACTAAAACCTGAATTGAAATACGAGTATCAGCTGCTTAAAGGGGCGCCAGCGGGTTAACATGCTCCTTGACTCAAGAAGCGCTTGCTTAATTTTCGTAATTTTCCTGCTGCCTGTTGTTGTTGACCAAGCAAACGACTGGAGCTGTTTCTTAAACGCGGATACGCACAAAAGCTCGATTTCGCGGACAGATAAGTCGTATGGTCGAGGGGAGTTAGCTGAAAATTACTCTTGGTGGAACAATTATGTAGTCATCGCCGCTTCCCTTAAATGATCAAAACTGATTAAAGTCTATTACCGTCTCTACGGAGCCCATAGTTTCGGTTTTGAACGAAATCTCCGAAACGAAAGTTTGACATGAAAAGAACAAAAGACACCGGGAAAACAAAACTATGCTCTGCAAGTTTATGTGCACCGGCTACACTTAACCGTCTCAGTTCAAATACCTATAAAATTGGGTATTAAACAAAATAAAATATGTTAAATTGGATGCGCCGCCCGTTCAGGCGGCACTGCCGAGCCGACGCGACCTGGACCCAGCCGCCATGTTTGTTTGGTGGTGGCGCCCCCTATAGGTCGCTGGAGTCGCGAATACTTGAAAGACTGAAAAATAAAAGCGTTTTTAAGATTTTTAGATAGGTCGATGATTATCTGGTCATTGTTCTATCACATAAAAAGCTCACTGATAACGATGTAGTTTGATTGATGGGTGTTTTTGCTGCCTGATCTCATGTTTGAGGTTTACGTATGAGAAAACCTTTGAGAGTTTATTGCCGTTTCTAGATTTAAAACTCACTTTCCTAGACGATCACACCAGCAAAGCTTATGAGCCCCGCTCCAAAAAAACAACAAAACAAAAGTGTGCTGCGTCACGACTTTGCCCATTCAAAACTAGTGAAAAAAATTATCACTACGTTCATGCCTGGGAGCTTCATTGGAAATTCATGTCACCATAAAATGGGCAGGATAGGCGATCGACTGTTAAAGGTCGATCGACAATTAAGTGCGGGTTTTCCGCAGAAGTCCCTAACTCATGCGGCGGGCGGTCTGAAAAAAGAAATATATAGAGGTGTCCCTCAAAACGTTCATGAAGGGCAAAAACTAATACCGGTCATCATTCCTTACCTTCCTGCTATCTCCCACAACTTGAAAAAGTTGCGGGGCGTTACAGCGTTCCGGTTGTCTGTTCGGCCCCGAATAAACTTTCGGTATTGTGCGAAATAATCACTGCTTCAGAGAGGGACAGTGACAAATCCCAAAAGAAAGACCAAAAGAAGTTCGTGGAATGTACAACCTCTGTCTTCTTCAACATTCCACAAACCGTGCTAGACTTCTGCTGGTGTTGACGAAATTAATTCAATTTTTTTAAAGCACTAAAATGTACTGTTTTATAATTCTGGCAAAACTTTTTCAGAAATTTTTAGATCTTTTATGTTTACCTGATGACTGGAAGGTAGGGAGGATGGTGCATTTACACAAGGGTGGGCCTAAGCATTCACCCAATACCTTCCGTCCAATATCTCTAACGAGCGTTCCCTGCAAAATTGTTGGGCATATTATTCGCCCGAGTCCTGCCAAGTCCCATTACTCAATCACATTTTTTAACCCATGCCAGCACGGCTTTCAGAAATATTTCTCTTGCAAAAACGCGACTTATATCTTTCACTCATAATCTGCATACCATTTTGTACCGAGGGTTCCAGGCGTACTGCGTATTCCTTAATTTTTCTAAAGCTTTCGTAAAGTCAGTCATCAATTTTTGCTTTTCAAACTAAGTAAACTAAATATCGACTCAAGTGTAATTAAATTGAGTGTTTATTTTTCCAACATCGCTCACAATTTGTAACTGTATATTACTCTAATTATTCTTTCAGCCTCGTTAAATCAAGTATTCCGAAAGGCTAATTTCTACGCTCCCTTTTTCTTGTATATATTAACGACCTACCAGCCTGGATCTCGTCATCCGTTTATGTGCCGATGATTGTTTATTTTTTTAGAAATATTAACCAATAATGACATCAGCCTTTTGCTGTCTGATCTAATCTCAACAGCTAACTGGTGTGGCCCATGGGTAATGTAACTAAACATAACCAAGTGCAAACCAATGCGTGTATCCCGTCGTAACACAGTCTCGCCTATTTACTACCTTAGCACCATGCAAATATATGAAGACTAATGCATGAATACCTTGGTCTTCATATATCGTCTGACCTTTCATGGAACATTTATATAGTGCACGTAATTAATATTGCTAACCCAATGCTCTGCTTTATAAGGATAAATTTTCGTTCTGTTCCCTCATCCCTTAAGCTCATTTTCTATAAATCACTGGTTCGATCGAAGCTTGAGTACGCAACCTCCGTCTGGGACCCCGACATGAAGTACCTTATTCAATCATTAGAATCAATGCAAACCAATAATGCACGTTTCATTCTTTCTATCATCGCGCTTCTAGGGTAACCTCAATGAATCTATCATTATCTTTGCGTAATCTTGCTTTACGCAGACAACTTTCTCGTTCTCTCTCTCTTTTTTTCTTATAACATCTATTTTCCTTCTGGCTTGCGTGAAAACCTACTAACAGCCCCGTCATATGTCTCCCGTCCAAGGTCCATATCGCATGAGCGAATGACGTTTTAGCGAACAGCGCCATTCGAGCGAATCGACGTTTTAGCGAATAACAGGGGCGCGTGTTAACCCACCCCCGCGCTGCGCTCACGCCGCTCTGCGGCGGCAGTCTGCGGTGGCTCATTACAAAAATGCACACCCACTTGACCCACCTGTAAACGCCGCTTCGCGGCGGCCGACTATTCACTAAAGTGTCTTTCGATGAAAAGTCAGCGTTCGCTAAAACGTCGTTCGACCAACTGAGTGCCATCCCCTCGCACTTCTGTGAAATAGAACAACCTTCCTCACCATATGGCAACCTTACCTGGCCCAACTGCTTTCAATAATGCCCTACCTATCTTGTTGTTTTCTGACGTACATAAGCGTTTATTTTTGCCGTGTTGTTTGTTTATATGTTTACCACTCCCCTCTGTACTCTCTTTGGACCCTGCGGGTAAGTTAATAAATATATAAAAAACATCCTGCGGGCGCACCTACGTAGGGCAAACTGGCCGCTGCGCAAATGACCTCGCGAGCAAACACGCAGCAGCTCTCAAGCAGACACCATCTGGACATTTGGCAGCGCATTGCGATCAATGCCCGTGCACCTCGTTGTTGTCAAACGCAACCATCCTGGGACGGCCTAGCAGAAAAACAACTAGGGAATTTCATTGAGCGCTTGTCATCAAAACGAGGGGCGCCGATAAGTGTATCCGTGAGCCGTCTGTGGCCATGTTAGATAAGGAAATGTTATTTTTAGAGGGAATGGCGCGGCTGGAAGGGACGTGGTTTTATCAAGGTATTTAGGTCACTGTGTTTTCAACTAAACTTTCAGTTGCGAGTGCGCTCGGCGTTACCGTTACCTTCTTCACTTTGTCCCCGTCCTTCGGCACTTCTATCCCGACATTTTTGTGCCCTGCTTCAAACCTAAACTAAGAAGGTAAAGAGTGCCAGTGACCTTGATCCCTCACCCACGTCGCCGCTTCCACACGCTCAGCCGGCTGTCATAGCGCCGTTTCGCGGTCACTCAGTGCTCACTCACCCACGACGAAAACCATGCTGCACACCGTGCTCGCTCCGATTCCGGCGAAGTATCGAAGAATGGCGAAACTAACAAAGTGGGAGAAGAACACCGCCAGGAGCGTCGCACAGGAGCCGATCAGGAGCAGGGAGAGGATCGTCCTCTTGCGGCCAATCCTGCGACCATGTTAAGAACAACGAAAAGTTACAAAAGCAATCATAAAAAACGAAGGAGAAAAAGAGCTCCAGATACATGTCAGGGGTCTCGAAGTAAAGAACTCTGTAAGTGTATCTAACATAAAGAAAAATTCCGGATATAAGAAATTATGAAGGCAATACGGGACTGCTTCGCTTTGTTGTTGTTATTTTTATCTCTAGCGTGTACCTGGGTCACAACTTAAGCTCGTCACTGGCACAACTTCGTGCCCGAAGTTTGCGGAACGCGCTAATTGGACTCTCGCAGGCGCTGACGTCGCGCCGAGCGGAATGTCAATCATTCGAACGCATTATCTTTGGAGAGAGGCAGAATGTAGCAAAGTTCATCGAGGCGCGCGTGCGGCGCGTGAGGGGCGCGAGGGAGCCTGCTGATTGAACGGCTTCTGCCGATGACGCTGTTAGCGCGCCCATTTGTCCCTACATCTCTACGCCAAGCTAAAATTAATGCTTTACAGATTGTCCCCAGGCGACCTACTGACGCTCAAAATCCCTCCGAAGTCAGTGTAAAAAGAAACCTCGTTTGGTCGAGGTTGTCGCTGACGTCAAAGTGACGTTTCCGAACTTGTGCGAGCCGAATGGTTTGAGCTCAGAGATCTTCGCTTCGGATCGAGCCGAAGTTCAACTTTGTCAACTGGGCGGTGCCGTACGCTGCGGCCGAGCTGATCTTCCGCCACCGTCGGCGTGTCTTTGCTGAGACCACCGGGGACGCCTTTCCACCTCGGCTGACGACTTTGGGTGACAGTACCGGCTATCGAAAGCCGTTGTGCGTTGACTACTGCGACGAGCCGTTCGCCTGCGCCCGGACTTCGAGGCGGCGGACAATCACGCCTACCATGACCGTGGAACCAAAGTCCTGCTGCCGCCCTCCCGGTTCTTCGAAACCGGTAGCTTTCAAGAGCATGGTGGCGACTGACGAGCACCTGTCAGTCTCCTACGCTGACTGCAGAGCCGGGCTGCCAGAGTTTTTGCGGCTGCCATCGTTTTTTTTTTTGTTTTCTCTGCAACATCCGAAAGAGGAACATAATAAGCTGGTGGCGGCTAATTCAGAATGTTGGAAAACAAACAAAAGAACCGGGATAATTCTTGGGTGGGTTCGAGTCTCCCGGGCAGCCGGCAGAATTTATTTCTCCCGAAATTTTACTGGCAGTCGTCACTCATTGGCGGTCAAATCAGTTCATCGAACGACGTGTCACTCGACAGGTCGTTTCCATCGGCACGCGATGTAATCACATGAAAGGAATTCTCTTCCGTTAGAGGTATATACAAATTAAACATTTTCACTTATATGACATGTAAGTGGGGTGTCCAATAACTCACCACCCTAATAAGTGTAGCAATAGACTCTTATAAAAATGTAAATCCCCACACCTTTAAAAATGTGAGTGATTTTTTAAACACGTTTCACCCAAACGTGTGATAATGCACTACACCTTTTTATAAAGATGGAAAACTACAATACCCCTTCTCGTCCAGACACGTGGCCGGGGAGGGGGGGGGCATAAGGCCCGCCCCCCCCCGAAATCTGCCACTAAGCTGGCCGCGCCCTCCCCCTCCCTCTCATAGAGCACTTTGTCATGCGCGCCCCCCCCCCCCCAAAACAAAATCCTGGCTACGTGCCTCCTTCTCGTCAAGGTGTAATTACCACAGTACATTTCGCTTTTTTTGGGGTGTACACAGCGGCTCCGGGACCCACTAAAATGACTGAAAAATTAAATTACACAAGCGAGGTCGCCGAAACAACACGTTGCTTCTTGGCGAGTGTCGAGGCAACTCTTCGGCCGAAAACGGCTTCAATATTGGCCGGATGTACGGTTTTGCGCCTCGTCCCGACATCCGGCAGGCATGGGTGTACCGATGCAAATACACGACTTATGTCTAATAGCACTGGCACCACTGATCTCTTATTAGGCGGGATCCCTTGGATCGAGGCCTGTATGTGCTGGGGTCGAGCGGCCCCACCGGCAGTCATCGCTTGACACGATCCTAGTGCATGCTATAGGAGAAACGGCAAAACTCAATTTTATTACGTTAGTAGGTTGTTCTCGATCATGAAACTTCTATTGTGTTTCCGCAAATAACAGTTAATATTGTGGGCAAGAATATTAAACGCGTTAGAATACCAATCTTGTTTAAATAAACGTTATGTGGTTGAGGGTCGAGGGCGACTTTGTTCGGCGTTAACTGTGATGTGTTTAATGAGACAAGGGCTACCGAGAGTTATTTGTGGCGTCATCCGTGATCTCGGGGTCATCAGAGCTTCACAGCAAAACGATAAGTTGTAAGGCCTTTACTGGGGACATTCGCATCGTTTTAACCGCTTGTACATGAGTACTTCATGGTGAAAGTTTTTTCTTTGAACTGCTGTGAGGGGTTCCGTGTGACGAAACTGGAACTCGGGGCGTGCCGTTCAGCCAAGCGCTGAACGTTCCGCTTGTGCTAGCAACCGAAGCAAGCGACGTCAGTAAAATCGGTGGTGCTCCGGCCCATTTTTTTTATAATCAATGTTCAGCCCGTTTGACGAATGTCTAGTTGATCTCAAGAAGCACCCGATATAATCATCGCAGCACGCTTCGCAAAATACTCGCCCTCGAGCACCGCGTACAAGTCTTCCTATTTTTGCGTGTTTCTCCCTTAGACTTCCCGTGTATTGCCTCATGGTGTAATACGCCAAAACAACAAGGACGAAAACGAAGGGAGAACTAGACAGGACGCGGCGGCTTGCTCTTCCGTTGTCAAGCAACGACCGCCGGTGAGGCCAGTGACGGGCTCCCGATCCGCGATCCAGACTTGCACTGCGAGAGTTCTAATGCATTGCACCACTTGCCCGGAGTGCTGCACGGAGAACAAGGCCCCGGACAAACTTGCCGAATGTCCACCCAGTGCAGACTGATGCTGTCGCCATAGATGTTGCAGAAAAGTACCGACCTCAAACCGAAACTAGCGCCTTTTGACCTCGGCGTGATGGGTATGAATGCGGGAGCGCAGCCGCTGCCACCGTTTCTCTATAAACGCTGGGTTGCTGCAACGTGTCGCCTGCATTTGCGATGATTTCCAATTAAGGAACTCGGCTGTCAGAGATATCTACGAGACGGCGTAAGTTTCCGAAGCCAGCTGACTACAAAACAGCATACACTTGAGAAAAATGTATGGCACTGTACGCGCAAAAGCTTGCTTCGTTTTAAGCAAAAGTATTAAGAGTGAACCACTGAAAAAGGACACTGCTTAAATCTAGTTCCTTGGAACATCTAGCAATACGTTTCGTAAGACTTTTTTTTTATTTCCTGGTGAGGGCATTGAGAACGAGAGCTTTCTCAAAACAAAATACGACGGGGCAAGATAGCTGCCGTTCAAATATGACTGTGCTTGAGCCTCGGGCAACGTCTCCATAAAGCGTAGCCTTCCCGGACGCCGAGTGAATGCGTCACAGGTTTCTGCCGTGGGAGCTTTGTAGAAAAATGTTCCACTTTTCACCTGCATCACAGATCACGCCGAGATCTCGCGGCTCCCTGCGTATGATCCTGGGCCTTTCATTACACACTCGGTAGGTTTCGAAGCGTCTGTGCAGCAACAAAGCATTAATCAGAATTTTGCAAATACAAACACGGGTCGTCGATTCCTCCCTTCGTGGAATATCAGACGCTTACAATTCAAGCTCGCGTTTGAGTTTGTGGCCCGCGGGACGCGATTTCGAGCAAGTACCAACTTTTTTCTTTCAGCTCCGCTGTGCGAATGCCGCCTCGTAGCAGACGAATAGACCATTTGCTATATTACCCGAAGCATCAAGGAGACTGCGGGGATTGGTGTTCCACGCGCCACACGCGCACGCCTTCCCCGTATAAAACATTCCGAAGCAAATAACTCGTGCCAGTAAAGCATTGACGAACGCGCGCAAGAGATACAATTTGTTTTAGGTTTTGGCTACAGAAAATTTACTACTGCTGAGGCCAGCACGTGCGGCGCGTGGAACGCCAGTCCCTGCATTCTCGCTAGATGGCTTGGGTAATGTCAGGTATGGAGTCTATTCCCGTCGTCTGCTCTCGCTCCTCGCCTGGGCGAGGCATGACGGGATTGTCGGCGCTAGAGAGCTCAAAGACAACGTACAGCGAGCGGCGCGGACGCTCGCCTCCCCGTGCTGTCTCGTGCTCTCGTGCACCGCCTGGGGATCGCGGGGGATTTTTCGTCAAAAGTTGCGAAGTTGAGCGCGCGCAGGGAGGGGAGGAAACTTTGCGGCGTTCTTTTTTTGGTCACTCCCCCCGCTACGTTAAAAGCGAAGAATGTTTTACTCCACGAGTTTTAGCTACCCTAGTAGCCTCGGAATCAGACATGTACGGTATGCATTTGAAGTAATCCAATTACTTGTAATCGGGATTACTTTTCGGAGTAATTTTGTAATCATTTGGATACCTTAATTGGGAAGTAATCTCAAGATTACTCCCCAATTAATTTTAGTACTTCCCAGGAAGTACTAAAATTACTTGTAACTGTTACTTTTTCCCGCTCCCATCCTTAAGGGCGCCATTGATACATTGAGTTTCCCACCAAGGAATCCTCGAACCAAGCCTCCTACAGAAGATACTGTATACCAGAAAATTTAAAAATTGACATGATACATTACATACCGTATTTTCTGGGGCAATATTCCGTGGACTATACATGTTTAAAAGTTGAAATATCTGGCTGTGCGGACTATCTACGCGTACGGACTATATAGGAATTTTGTTTTCCAAGATCGTTCATCGGGACGAGACGTGACAGAATGTTGTAAATGAAAGAGTACGTTGATGATGATTTATGTATAATACGAGCTTCTTTGTGAGCTAAGAAAGCAGACATCTGTCAAGGTGTGCCGTGTATGAGAAGATTTTTGTGTCGACTAAGCACCAGGGGCGGACTATGCATGGCGTGCGGACTATGCACCGGGTGCGGACTATCTAAGCAAAAACTTTTGTTTTCGGCCTAAATTGGCTCCTGCGGACTATACACCGGGTGCGGACTATAGCCCGGAAAATACGGTATATTTCATAGTTCCGTGATTCCAACTAAATAATGGACAGCACAGAAATACCCGTTTTGAAACCGGCGGAAAAATATGTCGTCTTGGAAACCTTAAGGATTACGAAGAGTGAGGGCATACTTTTTCAAGTAACGGCCAATTACTCTTCTTCTCAAGTAATAAGTAATTTAATTGAATACTTTTTAACCAATACTGATTGTATATTCGATTACTCTTTTTTTCGGGTACCGCGTACAACCTTGGTCTGAACCGAAAGCGCGAGTACCCGTTATTTGATGGTAATTCGTGACATGTGAGGTCTGAAGATGACAAAGCTGTGTTAGCAGAATAAACAGTAAGCTCGCCCCGGCTGAGCGAGAAAAAAAAACACGTTTTCAGGCTATTTATATAATATATATAATAACTATCAGTATCTAACGAGTAACAAGGTACAAGTGCTGTTTCGGCCAAACAACACATCAAATGCACTCGTTAATTAATCACTGAAGACTTCCTGTCTCTAATGTGTAAACTGCTGTTGGCGTGAGCACGATATCGACGCTTTGTAGCCTTTAATCTTAAAAATATATTGTCAGAAACCAATTTGACCATTTAGCTTAGTCACGCAAATTAGAATGTTCCACCAGACTATGAGTTTTGATGGAAGCCTTGTAATTCTAAGGGACAGAAGAAAAAAAAACGCTGTCGCTATTCGCGCTAATAGCGTTGCCGGTGCAGAGAGCCCGACACGAGTACGAACACGGGATCCTCGGTTTGCTTCATTCTTCCCCCTCAGAGCTCAATGTTTTGTGCCGTAGGGAAATGTTTCTACATGAGGCATTGACTTGAGCGGCAAACTTCGTTGTTTTGTTCTTAAATGTGTTGTGATATCATCAATTTTATCAAAATGCAAAATAGGCAAATGACATTTTTTCTATTTTTACGAGCGTTATTTTTGTACCGAAACTTAGCTTGATCTTTTTTCTTTAGCCGCTTTTTTGCTTTTTTGTGTGAATTCTTGCGAATAAAGTGCAGACGACATGGTGTAAGTGATTATAAAGCAATTAATGCAAAGGTGCAAGCAAGTGGAGTAGGAACGACAATAATAATCATGGAGAAGGGAACAAGGGGCAGCTGATAAAACCCGTTGGCTCTAGTAACGTCACTCCTGGTTAGCTCAGTTGGTGAGAGCGCTCTACTGGAAATGGAGAGGTCCCTGGTTCGATGCCTGGACCAGGCGGAGTTTTTGGTCCGCGCTGTCACTAGCTGTGTTTGGAAGATTTGTGTTTGTCCTTTGTCCCCTTTGTTCCACTTGTCAGGAGTTAATATTGTCTGGTGTGCGCAATGGTGCAACTACTCCGGAGGCTATCAACAATTAAAGAAAGACCAAGAGAACGCAAGAAGGAGGAATAAGGAAGCCAGAAAAAGGACGTGCAATTTCTCGTGAGGCTTGGATGGCCGAGGTTAAGTGTCTGCTCTACGTGGAGTTAATCGTCTATGCGACGAGAAACCGAAAGAGTAGAGACGGAGAGCGCCCGAGGACATCAAAATTGCAAAGCTCTGACTAAAATGACTGGTGGGTAGACGTAAAGCTAGCTGTCCTCTGTCTCTACTCACTCTTAGAACGCGTTCGAACGCGCGAACGCGAACGCGGAACGCTGGAGTCCGCCTTTTGGCAAATGAAGGCGTTCGAAGTGTGAGTAGAGACATCGCCTCCTCTATGTACTCACAAAGCCTGGCAGTTCGACGAAAGAGCCATAGAAGTGCCCGGTCGCAGATTTTGAGGCGCGAGGATCTGGTAGCAGAGAGCTTCGAGAGAGCCATTTCTCAGGAACCTGGACGTCAGCGCACAGCTTTTGCAGTGGCGAGGACCCGAAACACACTTGTTCGCTCGAGAGAAGTGCGTTTCGGCGTCTCGTCGCAGCGGGGCGCCTGTCCCATGGCTGGTCCTCTCATCCACTGTCTGCCGCTCCACCTTTTTCATTTCGGCGGCCGCTTCTCGTGGCGATCCGCCAGGCTTTGTGAGTATATAGGAGGCTATGGTTGAGAGAGACTAAGGCAGCTAAGCTTGGCGTCTACCCTCTAATCGTTCGAGCCAGAGCTCGGTGTTCTGACGTCCCTGAGCGCTCTAGTCTTCTTCTCTACCTTAGTTTCTGCCCGCATATACACTGTTCAACCTTCAGCGAAGACTGCAGCCAAAGCTACAAGCGCGAGCTAGCCCGCGCTCTTGGCTCTAAGACGTGCATTCTTAGCGCGAGTGCTCGTTCGATGGAAGGACGCTTAAAAGCTGCGACCTCGAAGCTCTCGTGCTTGTGGCATTGACTGCTGTCTCAGCAGGGGTGAACAGAGTATTCGCGGTGGGAAGCTCGCTAGGGGCGCTTCTGTCTTCCTCACTATGGGTGAGTGCGCGTGCCACCCACAGGGGTTATGTTTTAATTTTCATAGTACCTAGAAGCTTGGCATTGCACGTTTTTGCATCCAGCAGAGGAAGTTGAAATATCCTCACTATGGGTTGTGAAAAAAAAAAATGCACCAGGCGGTGATACCCAAACTTCTCGCTCCAAATATACTCACGTACTTGTTCTTAAGCTCAGACTAGTAGCTCCGTCTCCATCGCGAGCTCGCTGGCTTCCGCAGTGCTTTGGTTGCGCGTGCCTCCGCGTTCACACTAGTTTTAGCATGGCAGAAAGCTCGTGCTGAAGGCGGACCTTCCAATCTCACCTTAAGGGTGAACGGAGTATAGGAACTTACATGATGAGAACGGCAGGAAGGGCCTTCGGTTATCTCACCTCCAGCGCGTGCCTTCTACCACCTTCTACCTTCAATAGCGCCTCAGGGCTCTTCTAAGACTCAGAGCGTTCTGGCGCAGCCAAAGCGCGGCAAAATACAAATGATAGCGTGCTGGAGGCGGGGAATTCGAGAGAGACGATCCTGGTGTTTTCGACGGCAAGCAACCGACAGACAGAAGGTTGGTCTAACTTACCTATCAGCGAGGAACCCAGAAACAAGGTAGCCGGTTATCGACCCCGCCCAGAAGGCTCCGTGCACCACGTACACCTTCCAACTCTCGCTGCAGACCCATTGATTCTGAAAGCGGAACGACCAACAGCCCTTAGAACAACTACCGCTAGTAAGAAATAAATTGAACACGACTCAGAATCGTAAAAAGCACTACTTTTGAAGGCTAGGACACAGTACCTTACAGTAAAAATATAGCTCGATGACGGTTTTTGTTTGTGTGTGTTTTTCATGGTACTGTCAGAATAGGTGCACAAGTGAAGAGCCTGGGGTTGTGACTTTAAACTTTGCGAAATCTTCAAAGTGGCGAAGAAACAATGAAAACACGCACTTATGTGTGTATGTCCATTACCTATGTTGACTTTTCTGTGATATCAATTAATGGGCTCGGTAACACTCGTTGAACGATGAACGTTAAAACGTTGCCCTTCGACTTACAGATTGGTGAACCAAACCACTTTATTGTTTCAAGGGCGACTGTATTTGCTGTGTAGTCCTGCCGAGCTCAAAGGCATGCTTGACATCTCTTTGGAAACTATTGCTTCTCATATTATGTGGTGATGTAGAATCCAATCCAGGTCCGCTGATCAAGGCCCAAAGTGAAGAACTTTTACTAAGAATTCATGCGATTGTACAAAAACTTGAAGCTGGACAGTCTGCCTTGATAAACCAAGTAAAGTAACTCGGGGAAAAGCAAACCCGAACGAACAAACTTGGAACCAGTTTGTCTATCTTCGCGAGATTAGAGGCTGATCTGGCTGCCGTGAAATCAAATCCTGTGACAGTTTACACCGAGGACGCTAAAATTGCTCCCACTGAGTCTCACCTGAAGCAATTACAAGCGTATTGTGACGATGCAGAGTGCCGAGCACGCCGGTCTAACTACTATCTTATGGTCTGGACAATAGGCAATCAGAAACTTGGGCTGAGTCAGAGCAGATTGTCCTAACTGTGTGCGCCGAAGACCTTGGCAATGCGCTAGACGATTTCGCCGTGAACAGAGCACGTCGCCTGGGCTCCTTCGAGGTCTAACAAACGTAGGCCCAATATTGCAAAGTTCTGCTTTTTCAGGAAATAAGCAGTCCATCTCTCTGCCGGTGTCAAACTAAAGGGTATTAATTTATCTGCCGGGAAAGATTTTCCGGTAAACATACAAGCTGACTAGGAGGGAACTGCTTGCCTATGTGAAACATAAAAACTATTGATTTAAGGTTTTATTTGATAAACTCTGCGTAGACAACAACTGTTTTGTTTATGATTACGTTAACCAATGTTTAGCGGCTAAAACCGAATAGCAACCCTTGAATAAAGAAAAAGTTATTTCCGCCCCTTCTGCATCGTCATATAAATAAACCGAATCGTTGTATGCTTACTCTGTTCTATTCAAAAACATAAGAAGTGTACTTCCTAAACATGACGCTTTGTATTTGCTAATCGATTCAACGCAAGCTGACATGGTCCTTTTAACTGAAACGTGACTTACGCTTGAGGTTCGTGACTGAAGTTTTCCTCTCGTCTATGAATTATAATCTCTATAGATGTGATAGGAGTGTGCAAATGGGTCAGGGATGTACTGGCAGCTGTGAGCAACCGACTGACGCCGTCACTTGTGACTACGGCACCGGGCTTAGAAATGGTTGGGCTGCACATTTCGTCACCCTCTATTCAAACAATCATTGGGCTCTGTTACAGACCACCAGATATTAATGATGCCTTTGTGCCTTTATTACAAGTGTACCTGAAAGAGGAAGAACGTTTCTCGAAGACGGTTGCGTTTTTCAAGTTCGCTTTCGTGAATTAACATTTTTACTCTTACCAGTCGGTCTGAATAGTTGAACTCTCGACAACGTTCGTTAGTTGACTGCTCCCGTCAACGCGTGGGGACTCACGCACCGGACTTTTTCCCGGTGCACGGGAATCGACCTTGCCATGTCTTCCGGGCCACCCTCTCTACACTCAAGTCATCACGTCTTCACTGACCAGTACAGTCTGCCTTCCTCCATATGTGGCAGCTCAATCGCTGGATCAGAAGACAAGGACTCGCCCATGAATACCACTGAGGACACCACTTCAGGTCAGCAGTGTGCCACAGCCACTTCGTGGCGGGTCATTGTGACAACCAGTGACATATAACTTTCTGACTTTGACGAACCAGATTGAAAAAACGCCAAAACAAGAAAAAAGCAAAAAAGAAAAGAAAAAGACTAGCCCTAATTTGAGCCTAAGTGCTGAGACAGTCTGTAGTGCTGCAGTAGTGCCTGAAGGGCTTACTGTCGTATTCACGCCACTTGGAGGGGGGCCACGTAATTACGTCGCTGAGTAGCCTAAAACTGTCCCTTGCTCTGAAGAAGATGTTCTCCGAATGTATCTTGGAAATCAGGTTCCACAGCCGCCTGCATCATATTGCCGTTGACGTTAGAAACGGACAGACGACGCGAGGGCTGCTACGCTGCACGATGCTCTACGGAATCAAAGTCATAGCGTATGAGCCTCTTCCCAGCACATTGCGCCGCAGCTGCAATTAGGTACGTGGACACCACGCTGACTGACGAGGAAAACGCCAACAATTTAAGGTCCCATGAAAGCAGTTGTTCGTCTTCGACGACTAAGGCAAAAGTTCAACGATCAAGATCTTTTTCTCTGGATTGACGCTGCCAAGCTACGTTTACCTCGGTCATGTCCGGCATGCAGTTTCTCAATTCCAAGAGAACCCACTCTAATGCCGCAAGTGCTGCCGCTATGGACCTCGAGAGGCAACCTGCAAGCGCAGTCCAATGGGCAACCGCTGCAGCGGCACGCACGAAGACAGGGACTCCTGCTGTGTTCATGAGAAGTGCATTACCTGCGGCGACGCACACTCAGCAACATCACCATCCTGTTCAAATTGGCGGCAGAAAAAAAATGACCAATAATTACTCCAGACAACACGCAGTCGATTTTCGCACTGCCAGAACTGCATGCAGTTCATGGATCCGAATGGCCGGAGCTGCCCAGAAAAGTGAAGAGCCTTCTTCAACTGCGCAGAACACCCTGGATACCATGACTGAGAATTGGGTGCCAGAGAGGCCTACATACGCTGCACTAAATAAGGTTTGAAGAAAGAACTATACAGAGGTACCTCCGACTAATCAAGGGCCCATTTCACCTGACGTAATCCAACTCGAAGATCCGACAGATAAGGGAAGACATCAGCCAATCCAAGAAAGCGAAGAACACCAATGCGTGAAACTCCGTCCGTGTCAACATACACAGCTCCAAGCAAGGGGTGTATTGCGAAGCTTCAAGAATCAGCAAACATAATTTGCAAGCTTTTGTAATCTATTGACGCAGAATGGGCCCATAGCATCCTTACACTTCTTCAAATAGCCCTTCCCCATATTAGATCATTGTAAATGGAGAACTGTAGTCCCCAGGCAACCGCCGCGCACCTTCCTCTTCAGAACTTACGGTAAGGCAGCTGAAACTCCCTAGCCTCCGAGAAAGGTGCGGTAGCCTCATACAGTATCTTCGATCGCACGCTCCCCCACCACGACATCATTTTCCTAGAGGACTTCGCACCCTTCCTAATCTTCCTGGATATGTGACACATGTTGCACATAACGATCCCAAACAGGATCACATTATGGCCACCATAGTCAAACGCGTTCACACCACGGTCGACTTCACTTCAAACAACCAGACCGTTCCACATGCCTTACTTCAACTCCTTCCCGGCACCCCACGCAAGCGCAACACACAACCCTTCCGCCTACTCAGTTTGTATAGCCGCCCCCAAGATTGCTATGCACGGTCCGACACGCTGTTTGAAGCCGCACAGCGTAAGGATTGCGCCACATTCATTGCAGGTGACTTTAACGCTCCTTATCCCACTTGGGGCCACCCTCGCGACACACCTAAGGGCCGCAAGCTACACACTTTGATCCAACAACACAATCTCACTCTTTTTACTGATCCATCAACACCTACCACGTCTTGGCACGAGCGTTTCACTCTAAACGTGTCCAGACATCACCCTCTACCGTGGCACAAAGCCCTCGCACATGGTACAACCTTAAGGAACAGCTCGGCTGTGACCATTCGATTCTTGCCACCCATATCAATACTAAAGACTTCGCGGGGGAGGCACTCCAAATCCGTATCACGTACTTTTCGCGCATTTTACTCTTCTACTTCACCCGTCGCACTCACTGAAATGGTGCAGACACTGCAACTCCATCAAGACAGACACACTCGCACCCTTAGTACCACCCCCGATGCACCAGATACAGACTCCCACCTTCTCCACCTATGGGAACCGCGCCGCGGTCTTATCAAACGGTGGCGACGGCAACGCCACAACTCACTGTAGAGGCTGCAACCTATGCTGCCGACCTGACTGGTGAAAACTGGCATACGCTCTGCGACAAGCACAGTGGCACTCTCGGTACTGCACGAACATGGTCGCTACTGTGTCATCTAATACAACCAGGCCCAGCCCAATCAGACACGGCCAAAGGCATTTACAAACTCCTCCACGCCACTAACCCTAGCAGACTCCCAATGCCTCACACAGTTAAGACAGCCTTACCTTCCGCCTCCTGACACTCCACGCTACTCGGACTATACGCCCCCCCCCCCCTCCCCCCAACCCCAACAATCTTCCTTATCTTAACGCGTCCATCACGGATATTGAGATTCGCGCTGCACTCACCGACATTCGCCACAACACATACCCTGGTCCCGACAAGATTACAAGATTCGCTACTCTCTTCTCTACAACCTCTCTGTTTCAGACACCGCTCTACTTACTCCCTACATAAATGAGGTGTGGGAGTCAGGTACCCTCACCAATGAATGCAAGGAAGCCACAGTCGTTCTGATTCCCAAGCCTGACGAACCCCTCTCCTTGGAGAACCTGCGCCAAATTTCTCTTACCTCATATCTAGGCAAACTGCTTGAGAAGGTTCTACGGCTTCGCCTACGCAAACGTCTTGCCGGCACCTCCGCCCTTCCCCACACCCTCTATGGCTACCGTAGTAGTATTTCCACTCAGGATGTACTGCTCCGCCTCAAACACGATGTTCTAAACGCTCCGAGCACTGCCCATAATCCTGTTGTCCTTGCCGCAGACTTTAAGGGATTGTCCCACGACCTGGTCCTTGAAGAGTTGGTAGCCACTGGCTGCGGAGCGAAGGTGTACAATTACATCCGCGATTTCCACCGCGAAAGATCTGCCAGCCTCGTTCTTGGTCACCTTCGCTCTCCCTCTGCACCGGTGGCAAACCATGGCACTCAGCAGGGCTCTGTGCTATTCCCCCTTCTTTTAAACCTTGCTATGCGAGGTCTCCCTCCCCTTCTGGATGAGATCTCGGATGTCTGTCATGCACTTTATGCGGATGACATTACTGTCTCGGTAAGGACAGGCTTTCTCAGACAGATCGAAACTCGATCAGTTACAAGAATCTGCTACTACCATCGAACAATATGCCCGGCGTGGAGTCCTCACATGTTCACCCGCTAAGTCGGAGTTACTAGTCAAGACAAAACACGCTCGCGTACAAACCGATCTTCCCCTTACCATCACACTAGTTGACAAACCCGTCCCTTGTAAATCGGCCATACGGGTGCTGAGGCTTCACGTTACAATCCAACGCTAAGGCGTCACAAGCCCTCCACCAACTCACCACCCAGTGAAACCAAATCATGCTCATGCTACGCCGCGTCTATGACCGCCGAAATGGCCTTAAAGAGGCAGATGCCTTACGCCTTGTTCAGACCTTGAATCATATACGCTTACTCTACCACCTACCGTATCACAACATCACCCAGACCGAACACAAACGTATGTGTGCCGTACTACGGAAGGCGCAGAAACTGGCGCTCGGTCTTCCCGTTTGTAGAGCCACCGTTAGCTTAAAGCGGCTTGGGCTGACCAACACACTGGAGGAACTCATAGAAGCGCAAAAGGCTGCTCCGCCTGACTCGCTTGCGCTCGACGGCTCAAGGGCAGTCTCCGTGACACCCCTTGGTTTCCCTCCCTGTCCTGCTTCTCTCACCACTGCGGTTCTCTTCCCGCTGAGTGCGCGAAACTCATTGTGGCTCCTATTCCCCGCCATGTGCATCCTACTCATCACACGGCCCGGCGTGACCATTGCTTGCGCTACCTCCGACGCGCGTGTACTGTAGCCTGGGATACCGTTCGTGCCCTCTTTTAGGACGCCAGTTCGCAGGATGAACGCGGGGGATCACGGTCGTCGTGAACTGTGATTTCAGGCTGGTCCACGCTGCCACGGAACGTGGTCTCACCAACGTATCCCTCCTGGAGGAGCGTGCGGTCGCAATGGGCAATCCCTTCCACCTCCGCTTTCCTCTTCCACCCCCTCCCCTCACATTCTGACTGACTCCCAAGACGGCCTGTAGCCACTTCCTTTACAACAACCTACATCCCTCACTGCGTCCCTACTTGACTCCTTCCTGTCCTCCACCTCCCACACCGAGAACTCTCACAACGCGCACCTGGGGAAGACTCTGCCACCATCCGACCATCCCCTTTCTTATACTAAACTCAGCTAGCCAGAGCTACTCCTCGCTCGACAACATTGTCTTCCTCCTCAGCCTTCCCTTACTCGCAGACAGGATGTCCAATGGCGTCAACTCCAAACCAACACTTTCCCGATGCGCAAGGCACAGAAACTTGCGCTCGGCCTTCCTGTTCGCACAGCCACCGTTTGCCTCTGAGAGGCTTGGGGTGACCAACACTCTGAGGAGCTCATCGAAGCTCATCGGGCCGTCTCAGGCTGACGCTGCTTCAGTGTGCTGCACGGCCCAGGGGCGGGCACTCCTTGCCACCCTTGGTTTTCCACCCCGTCCCGCTTCCCTCGCAGCTGAGGGTCTCTCCCTGCTGCGCGTGCCAGACTCACTGTGGGCTCCCATCCCCCGCCATATGAATCCCACCCGCCATCGCTGGCCCGGCGCAACCATCGCTCCCGCTACCTCCGACGCGCGCATCCGGTGGGTTGCGATACCGCCCGTGCTCCTCTTTACGGACGCCAGCGCCACAGGGTGCGGGAGTGCATGGTCGTCGTGGACTCTGATCTCAGGACAGTCCACGCGGCCACTGGAGCTTTGGGCTTACCGAGCGTGTCTATCCTGGAAGCAACGCGCGGTCGCCAGGGCAATCCCTTCTACCTCCTCTCTCTCCTCCTCCATCCCCATTCACATTCCTCAATGGATCTCGCAGATCGCCTGCTCGGCACTTGGTGTATAACGTCCTTACATCCTTCCACTGCATCTTTACTCGACACGTTCCTATACTCCACCTCCCACAATTTCCGGCTAGTCTGGGTGCCTGGGCACGCAGCCGTCCTCGGTAATGAGCGTCGCGCTCATGCGCTCACCCGAGGCCTCTCACGCCGGGCGCTCAGGAAAGATTTGGCCGCATCCAACCAGCCCTTTTCCTACAGTAGTGACCTTGCAGTGATAGGCCTCGCTCGGCAACCTTATCCTCCTCCTCACCCTTCCCTTACTTGCAGAGACGCCGTCCTGTGGCGACAACTGCAAACCATTACTCTCCGACCCCCTTCTACTCCGTACTTCCACCCGTCACTCAGCCCGCCTGAGTGCCGCACTGCGCGACCGCCAACCTTTTTCACATGGTTCAGTAGTGCCAGCTCATTCCCGCCGTCCCACCCAATCCCAATCCCACCCCCACCTCCTGGGAGGAGCGGCTGACCGATGACACGGCCACTGGCCAGCAATCGCTGGTGGACCGCGCCAAGGTGGTCGCCGCCACATATGGGGCCCCGGACTAGGGCTCCACCCGAGGGTTCGTCACACGTCGCCACAATAAAAGTTTATTCATTCATTCAGTCGTGAAATTTGAAAAGTTACATCTTCATGAACATATGAAAGCAAGACTTTGAAAGCATTTTTGATGAGAGAGGTTACTAATGTTTCATGGTGCTTTCGGGTGGCAACTTTGAAATGGCAGCACCCGTTTCGGGGCAGCTTTAATTGGAAAAATTTCAAATCTGCTCGACACAGCCAGAAGTGCAATTTGCACTGGTAAAGATGAGTTCCGGAGTTTGATCTTTTATAAAGGAAATCCAAATTGAACACATTCGGTTCTTCAAACACGCAGATGAAAAAATCGTCGACACACCGCTTGATAACTATACACTATTCGGCATCACTGGCTGAAATATTGAAACCGTCTGGCCCGAACCAAAATAGCTAAAGAAATTCTGTTGTGCTAAACCCTGCCCGTTTCCTGATCTCGATGAGCATCGTGTTCGGCGGTCGTGTAACAATTTCTACTGCGTGGTGCATCAGCAAGACCCCAGGCTAGCGGTTGTACCGCATTGGCTAAATTGCTCATCTACAGCGAGTGACTCGTCGCAACTTTGAAATGGCTGACCAACGACTCGCTGTATAAATATCCACACAACCCCAATTAATATTATTATCTCATAAAGCTTAGCGCCTTGTATAATTTATATAAATTCTGATACTTTTATTGCACAAATACATATACATTTTTTTCTTTGGCTCCATGGTTATGGTTATATTAATGCAATCGTCCTCCCCTGACAATGTTGACTTCAATGACCAGTAGCTGCTGGTAAAAATAAATTTGCGCGTTATATGAAAGACGTATAGTAAACCCGAGACAAAAACATATAAAAAATAACAAACAGATGAAGAAATTCAATTGCTGCAAACAACAAAGTTTCAATTCCAGACTCAGCTGTTTGTCCGTTTTTTAAAGTTATATATATATATATATATATATATATATATATATATATATATATATATATATATATATATGGTAATAGAATCAGGCTAAATCGCTCTGCGAAAGCTACTCAATGCAACGAAGAAAGGCTTGTGTCGTTTTGTCCTGCCATAGGCCCATTAGAAAATTATTAAAGTCCGCGATAATAGCTGTTAATTGCTTTAACAACTTTTTTAAATATTGTGTTTAGCGGGTGCGGCTCAACTAGAAAATTGTTCGTGCATCGTCAAAAACACCAAATCAACGAATTTCAGACCCAGAAGGTACGCGACGTATTTTACGGTTTTCTGAAACCGCACAAATTGACGGTTTTTTTAAGTTTCGGTTGTTATCGCAGTGCATCTCCGCCCGACGGTACCGCGCCCCGGAGAGAAACCAGCTCCCCAAGGCGTCGCGCGATGACAGCGCAGCAGAGGCTACGTACTTGTTAGAGTTACAGCCAAACGCTAGAGGCTCAGCTAGTGCCAGTGTCTACGGGACTTCCGGTTGCAAATTGAAGCAGACAGCATGCAGTCTACATTTCCAGCCTCCTCGTGTATTCCTATGGGAAAACGCGTGAATTTTGTCTCTTCGCCGGAAAATAACATGAATAACTTTTGTCATATCGGTTGTAACGAGATAGTAATGTACCTTTTATTGGCATTGCGAAAGTGTAATTGCTTTAGTTACAGCATTTTTCTTTACCACTGAGCGATGTTAAACTTCGCTCTATTTCAGGCCCAAACCCTGTTTCAAGGAAGGTATGTGAAAACGAGCGACGGTTCTAAGCAAACTAACGATCGAAAGGAATGTAGTGTGTGTTCAGGTTCGCTAAGCATTTCGGTGGTGCTTATATATTGCTAATATGCCCGTCCTGTCATTGGATGAAAATGACTCCGTCGTGCGCATCTTTACGATCGGTTAAAGAAACATTCGAACGCAAAAAATAAAGCTACGTGAGCTACGAAAGGTATGTCTTTTTATTATTTCCCATGTCGGGCAGTTTTTATCGGGCACCTGCCTCTGGCTCCCTTATTTGCAAAGATTTGGAGCGTGCGGGTGATGCTTTGAACCATTTGAACCCAGAACAAGCATCTTCGCAGTACTTATTTATTGCAAATCTGACTATATTACGTGACTTCTCAATTTATTTTGATCGTCTGCGTAGCACCAGGAGTTACTTATCCAGTGTTACTGCGTAGTTCTTGCCGTCTCTCCTTTGGTTTTCTACATGTCCTTCGTTCGTTTGGCACGTATATCCCCCATGTTGGAAAGCGTCGACGCCGTGTTCGCGCTAACAGTGTCCGACAGTGCACAAAAATACACGTACGAAGCCGTTTTAGCACTGTTTTTAATGCGATGAATTTGAAAGAAAAACGCCGTAACCGACCATTTATTTCGTCTGCGTGACTGAGAAATGTTCCAATGTGCTCAGTACGTACAAGTTATTCGTGATATTTGCTCTTATAATCGAGCGCAGAGAGAAAATGCACTCGCTTTTTCC